>CM077153.1:247174489-247382567 GCA_039583875.1 Platanthera guangdongensis
TGGTAGTAGCAGTCTTGTTCAAGTTTTCAGCTTAGATCTTCTGCCATTTGAAGTAAAGAAATAACTTTGGAATATATCTGGGAGGCATTTTCTTAGGGTTGCTCTTCCTTACCAGATTTTTCTTTGAACACTCTTTCCCTTAGGGAATTACTTTCAAAATGCTTTATCCATTCCTCAGAAGAATAAACACTATCAATGTTCTTTAGGACTTGTCCATGGCTTACGCAAAGCATTAATAATGATGGATTCAGAGGCATCACTTAGCTATTCATGATCTGGATCATGTCTATTCTCAGCGCTCCTGTTTGCCATGAAATCTTTAGCCATCTGAGTTCCTTCCCTTTTCTTCTGGCAGCAAGTTGTGCATCCTTTGCAACTCTAGCTTGTGCTATGAAGTCTAGATTTTCTGGCCTCTTTTTATCCAGTAGGGGCAGTTGTAGTGCAACCCTAGTGCTTTGATTACATTGAAGGCTTGATCTTCAATGAGTGCTACTGTCTTGCATGGCTAATCTCCCCCTTTCTTCATTCTTCAAGGATGGTCATTTGCAGTAAGGACGTGTTGGCTTTATCTCTGCTTGATATAGTTTGGAATATCCTCTCATTTTCAGTAGCAGCTTATTTTTCAGAAGTTGATTGCCTGCTCCATAGAGTGGAGAGCAACATTGGTGACATACAGATTTACATGATCTGCTGCACCTCTAATCACCTCATCAGTTGTACTCACATAATTCTTGATATATCCTATGTCAACTGCAGAGAATGTTTTCTAGTTTCCAAGGATTTCATGAGGGTGGTCAGCTTTATGCCAGCAGTTTTAGCCATATCAAACTAGGTGGTGACCAGTTTGTTTAAGTGAGAGGTTTTCTTATTTACATTCCTTGACTTCAGTTAGCAGTTCATCCCTTAAACTTGTCAACTGATTGGTCAACATACTCCTTCAGGGTTGTGGTCTGAGAATCTAGGAGTGCTTTGATATGCTTTAGGAGCAACTCATTTGAGATTTGGGTAGTGGGTGGTTGGCTTAACAGAGTAGGGACTTCTATCAGAGTAGGAACATGTGAAGACTCCCCATCAACAGCAGCACCTGTAGAAGGAGCCTTTTCTTTAGCTAAAGATGTATTATGACTGCTAATTAAGACGGTATTAGTAATACCTGTAGTGGGTGTAGACTCAACCAATTTGTTGACAACTTGGTCCAAGGTTGTCAAATCCATCTGATTATGCACCCCCTCAGTCTGAGCATCCTTCTGAGGGATTAACCTATCAAGATAAGTATATAATGCCTCTGGTGGGTCACGATTATCTTCTGACGTAAGGATAACTTCAACTGCATCTACATCATCAATATTAGCCTTGTCTACCTGATCTTCTTCAGCAACCTTTTCTTTAGTAGCATTCTTTGAAACTTGTCCTGACTTAGGGCTGGCATGGATTTTTTTCAACATGCACAACAGTATCCTGAAGTTGAATGTTTGTTGAGGAGTGACTCAGGGTAATGTCAATCTACATACCAACATCAGCAGGGGAGTTAAGTCCTAGCTCAGGTTCAGAGCAGGAGGAACTGTCTACTTCAGCAGCTAGCTATCTTTTATCCCTTGAGGAGTCCTTTGTTGTTGAAGGATGGCTCTTGAGTAAGATCCTAGTGAATCTATCAAATGTTTTTATATCCATTCTTTTCAGGTAGTGGATCTTCATTCCATGTTCTTGTTTGAATGTATCAGGGTAGGTGTTCAATAGGTATAAGGAAAGGATTCTGCCCATGTTTGGAGTAGGTAGGCAGTCTACTAATCTCTTGCAGATGAGAGAAGACCAAGAGGTCTTTCTATTCAAGATTATCCTAGTCATAACATCAAACATTTACCTAGAGATTATGTCAGGTGATCCAGGTTTGCAGTTAAGGGCTCTCCCTACAATATCTGTTAGCAGTTTGCCTCTCTGATTGAAGAATTTTCTCTTAAGAGACCCAGGTTTGGCATCAATGTATCCACACCACTTGAGAGCACTGTCTCTGTCCATGATGGTGGGTTCTTTTCCTCGCTTGGGTCAATGGAGGGTATATGAAGGGCTCCTTGATGATATTTGGCACAATTGAAACATTGCGGCAGGACGCTGAGAGGGTTTCGATCTCGACGGCTAGGGTTAAGGCTTTTATGAGTGATGCGGCTTTTCGTTTCTTGTCGTCTTTATGTTTATATTGAAAACGTTTAATTACTTTATCATTAGAATGACCAATTAAACATTTTAGCTTAAATAAGTGTTTTTTTGGTCATACGGGTTGCGTTACGCTACCTGTTATGCACCAGGGCATTTAGCGTTTCTTTTATACCTCTCAGCTTTTCTTTCATTTACTTAATGCATGATTAACATGTAGCTTCACTCACTGTCTGGATGTACATATTATTTGACACACCATTAATCAAAATATATTTTTTTAAATTTTAAATATAGTGGAGACCTATCATGTTAATGAGCCAGTTTTATTAGCAACCCAATTATGCACTGATTTACCAGTTATTTGAACTTGAGAGTAAAGGCTCCATAATTTAACTGTGCAGATAATTATAAGAAATAATTGAATCACTGTTTTCTATTTGTGAGCTTGACTAGGGACATCTAACTTAATTTATTAAATAGCAAACTTAGTCTCTATATACAAGAGAGAGAGAGAGAGAGAGACTTACCTTGAGACTTGCTGCCTCTAGATTTTGAGAATTACATACTTGACAGCCTCATCCTTAGTTTATAGCTTCTCTGGGAGGATGTTCCTTGAGCAATCATTCTGTCCCAGACATTTTCCTGGAATAACCATTGTCCAAATACCAAGTCTTACCTAGACAGTTATTTGGACTATCCTGCAAAGAAAAATTATTTACCCTTAGGCACCCAATGATAATTGTGCCCTAAATTCTTGTTAACATTATAAAACTTTTGCCCAACTCTCTTCCTGAGCTGAGCACCTTTCTAACCACTAGCCACATTCTGGTTGTGCCAATAATTAATGGCAAAGTGACCCACCTTCCCACAGCACAAACATTTATGCATGTTGTACTTCTCTTTAGGACAGAACTGTTGAAACCGATTTCTCGATCTCCTGTGGAGTTCGCCCTTGGGGAAGGGGTGGTCTCGTTCCTACTTTACTCCTGCAAGCAAAACAATAAGGAAAACAAGGAAAACAGACCCAAGGGCTCGGCGGAGGTCCCACCACACACCCGGAAGATCTCAGAGCGCTTCCCCTCCTTAGCCAGAAGCCGAGCTAAGGTACCCTCAGAAAGCGCTTGAAAAACTGTAGCAAGGAGGCACAAGAAGCATGCTTTCTGGGGTACCCCTTGGGTCCTATTTATAGTTTTTGGAATCTGGACTGCCAATAACCAAAAGAGCTGACCTGAAATTACCAGAAAACCCTTGGTTGGGCCTGCCAACAGCCAACTCCGCTGTTTTGAAGGGCTGTAGGCAGACCAGCGGGGGCAAAACAGTAAAAAGTACCTCATTCATCCAGGCGAGCTGGGGAGCTTTGATCACCTCGGCAGGTCTTGCTCGCATACTATTGCCGAGTCCCACTGCGAGGGCGCGAGCTGGGACTAGCTCAGCGAATGCTGAGCTCGGGGTCGATGAATGATGATCTCCGTTCGACGAACGCCGAGCTCTGGTCGACGAAAGCCGGGCTCTGGTCGACGAACGCCGAGCTCGGGCTTAGCCTCTCCACTGCCGAGCTCTCCTTCTGCCTTTAGACCGATCTGTCCGATTCATGGCGACCTTGCTCGCCAGACACGGGGTTGTACACAATCCCTACTCTTTTTGAGCTTGGCAAAGCTCGGAAAGAAACATCCAACACCAAGTGTGCGGCGAGCGCGGGTTGGCGAGTTGGAGGGAATCTTCGGGTGGGGTCCACATGCAACTATATATATATGCACCTGCCCACCTGCCTGACTCTTGTCATTCCCTTTGCTCTAACCCTGCCATGATGCCTCTCCCCAAGGAGATCCAAGAGCGCATAGACCGAGCTCGCCAAGCCTACGCAGCTCGTGTAGCTGCCCTGACGGCGGTCCCTGCCAAAGCTCCTCAAATTGATTCTGTCGAGCCGGCTCCAAGAGGTCAAAGCCATTCCCTCAGGCGGCCGAGTCTATTTACCACGACCTAAGGGCCACCCTGGAGCGCGAGACCAGCTCAACAATTCTTGAAAGGATAGAGAGGTTGTCGTAGTCGGCGACGACCCGGATGGTCAACCAAATGGTGGGGGCGTCGCACCGCGAGATCCCACACCGCGAGGCGAGACGACTCTCGAGGACTCACGGTTCACGGTACCGGACAACCGTCCCCAGGACCCGCCTCTTCTCTTTGGGATCCTGCCATTGAGTTCGCAGTGGCCAAACTCGCCAGTGCGCGCCTCCCCTCCTCGCCAAACTGACGTGGCCGCGGGGGAGGGTCTGGGAACCATCCCCACACCGGGATTCGAGCTCCTCTCTCGGGGGCTCGTGGTCCAGGTCGCGGGAAGGATCTCAGGTTCATCCCTCCCCGCATCTCCTTTGAGCGGCCGAGCTCGTCAGATCAACCTTGCTTCTTGCCCCATGAGTTTTTTCTGCGTTTCTCTTCTTGCTGACACTTGTCTTCACAGCTCTTCCCAGCCAATCCGCTGCCGAGGAATCCTCGTGGGCAGCCCACTACTCTCCCCTCCCTTCCCCAAGCTCGCTGGACTCTTACCTGGGTCCTGAGGTGGATCAAGGTGAGCTGACGAGGAGGGAGGTCAAGCTCCTCAAGAAGCTGGAGTGCGGGCTACGCGAGGTGTAGGGGGTCAATGAGACGCTACAGCCCGACTACGCGCGTCTCGCCGACGAGGTGCGAAGCAGCCAGGCTGGCGAGCTGATGTCCCCCTCTCGGCTCCTGGACAAGATATATGACGGTCTCTCGGTTGCGCAGAGGAATTCTGGAAGGATCCGCGAGCTGCTCCGCGCGCGGCAGTCCGTGGAGTGGGGGTCGCGAGGCCGGGGTAGGTAAGTGAGCGGCTCCTTTGCCGAGCTGACCGGTACTCGCATCCCGATGCTCGCTCTGCTCGTGCGCCCTGTCCTTTGATTCCTGAACTTTGCTTCTATAATAAGTAGCTTTTAGAATTTTCTTGGACATGTTATTCAAATAATGTATTACAATGTTTGACTTAGCCTTGGTTGGGATGCGCCAGAGGTCGGCGAGCTGGGTGGCGAGCTAAGCCGACCGGACGGCCTGCCCCAGATTTCTTTTTCCTATAAATAGCCCCCCCCCCCTCACCTACCCCGTACTGTGCCTTTATTGCTTTCTTTCCCTCTCTGTGTTTTTTCTCTTCCTGCTCGCACTCCGCTCGTTCCTCCGCGATCATGGGCAAGACCAATCCAGATGCCGACGGCCGCTCCAAGTGCGCGCAGCACTTCATAGATTATTGCTTCTTCGATGGGCACACCAGCGAGGAGGAGCTTGCGGAATTCAAAGCTGCGTATGTGCCACCGGTTTCGAGCCGCGCAGGCCGGGGGAGGGGGAGGCTATCAACACGTTCTATGAGGACAAGCTCGCCTTCCCCATCTCGCATTTCGAGGTGGGGTTGCGCCTCCCCCTCTGGCCGGAGATCCGACAAATCTTGAAGTACTACGGCACGGTACGCGCTCAGCTGACCTCCAACGCCATCGTGATGATGGTGTCATTCGCGAGCTACCTCCGGCGGGAGAGGATTGAGTTCAACCTGACAGTGTTCAGGAAGCTCTTTTCCTACAAGGCGAAGCCGGATGGGGTCGCCTACTTCGGCGGCTCGCTGATCAAGGTTCGCGAGATCGCGAACAAGCATCACACCTGGATAACCAAGATCGCCTTCATCAAGGGCGATCTCGGCAACATCCCCTACCGTCACAGCAAAAAGGCGAGGAGGTCTACCGCCCCCCTGCCGTGTCCGGCAATGACGCCGAGCTCCACAAGTTCTTTCTCCACAAGGACTTTGAGGTCGTCTTCCTGCGAAGGGGCCTCGACGCGCTCCCCCCCCCCCCCCCCCCCCCCCGTTCTGCCCGGCAAAGGTATTGTTTCCTTCTCATCCTGCCGAGCTCGCCCGATTGGCGAGCTCGCCCGATTGGCGAGCTCGTCATACCGTTGTTGAATCCCTCCTGACTTTTTCAAAGTATTTTCCTACAGGGGAGTGAATAATTCCTGCGAACCCGCCCTTTGCGGACCTCGAATCGCACCCGGACCCCTTTGCCCGCGAGAAGGCGGCAACGGCGGCATGCCGAGATGAGGCGGCCCTCTCTCAACCATCTTCCAGCAACATGCGACCTGAGGATGCGGGGTCGAACCCGCCACACCGCCAGTGACCACTAAAGAAGATGTGGAGAGCCCTGCTGGCTCCGCGAGGGCAACAACAACAACAACATCAACGGCCCAACCCCAAATACATCAGCTCGTCGGAGACCCCTCCCGACGCGTCGCCGGAGAGCCCACTGAAGGAGATTACCAGCAAGGGCCGGAAAGGTGGCAAGGGCCCCTCCTCCACGGCGGGGATCTCCCCTCCTCCATCGGCCAAGAGGGCGGCCCGCGAGCGCGTGGCGCCGAAGCAGGACCCCCTCTTCAACTTCGGCGGGCAGTGGAAAGACTGGGCGGGCGAGCCCATGGTGCAATGGGATTAGCTCGCTCATCGAGTCTCTATCTCCACCCTGCACCCCTCCTGGCATGACCGCGAGCCTTCCACCGGCCATGCCTATGCCCTCAGCTTCGGTCTTTATGACCACGAGGATGCCGAGGCCTATAAGCACATGATCCTCCAGCAGCTCGGCCACGAGGGTCTGCAGGCCCATCTCCGGACCCTGGAGCTCCACCACATGCTGGCACGCCGCAGCTTTGCCCTCAGCCACCAACTCCAAAAGGCTGAGTAGGCTCGAGACATCGCCAAGGATAAGGTCGCTGACCAGGAGAGGCAGCTCGGTATAGCGGAGGGTCTACTCGCCCAAGCCGTCGGCGGGCTGGTAAGTGTCAAGCACTACTCTTCTCTTTTACTTAGAACATTTTGCGCTGACACCATACTGAATTTTCTCTTTACCAGGATGCCAAGGATGCAGGCGAGCTTTAGGCTCGCAATGCCGAGTAGCGGGAGGAGATCAGCCAGCTGCGCGCACGCCTGGTCGAGCTGGAGGGCGCGAACACGAAGCTGAAGGGGGAGAATCAGCACCTCCTCCGCGAGGTCCGCCGCCAGGCGGAGATCTTCTTCCCGCCCCACGACATCAACCCTACCCTCCCCTACAAGAGCCCACGGATCTTTGGCGAGGCCGACCTCGCCGAGAGACTGCAGATCAACTCCATCCAAGTCGCCGAGTGCACCCTCCAAATGATGAAGGACTCGGGGTGCTGGTGGATGGATGTGAGGGGATCTCGGCCCAAGACCTGATGCCGAGCCTGTTCCCGGCAACGCGGCCCAGCGAGAAGGAAGACAGCTTGGATGCGATGTTCTGGAAGAGCTTCCAGGATCCGTTGGGTGAAGGCGAGGACCAGTTTGGCAGGGGGGGGCGAGGCCTTAGGATAGCTTGTATTTTTCCTTTTTTGTTTATTCGCCGAGGCGAGCCCCCTATAACTATTTTTGTAAACACTTGCTCAATGAAAGAAAGTTTTTGATCATACCCGTGCCACTTTTCTTTTCCCTTTTTCTTTATACTTTGTTTGTTATGCTCTGAATACCCACGAGTGCTTCCCCACGCGACCTCGCCGAGATAGGTTCCACGAGTAGGGTAGTCATGAGTGCGCGCCTGCGAGTGGGTGCGTTTTGAGTGCTCGCCGAGCCCCAAGCGATTCGGGAGCAGGGTGCTCTCCGCCCTTGTCACGCCACTTTAACTCGCCCGCAAGCCATCCAGGTTGAAAAGAAGAGAATCCTCTAAGGAAAACATGCAAAGTGGTGAGGTGCCCCGTTATGGCTCGCCTTCCTTCAGCGAGGCCCGGGCTCGCCGCCTCTTTGTAGATGCCGAGCTGGGGTCGGCGAGTCCAAACTCGCTTGTGCAGAATCTTTTTGCTGATGCCGAGCTGGGTTGGGCGAATCCCAACTCGCCTGTACAGAACCACTCCCCCTTTTTTCCTTGGCATTCGGAACTTCTTGATTTGGCAATTTCGAGGCCGGCACCATCGAGTGACTTCCTGCCCTGCCAGCTAGGTGAGAGCCTAACAGCGGGATCTGCTCGAGGCCAAGGATGACACCGAGTGACTTCCTGCCCTGCCAACTAGGTGAGAGCCTGGCAGCAGCATCTGCTTGGGGTCCAGACACATTCCATCGAGTGACTTCCGGCCCTGCCAGCTAGATGAGAGCCTGACAGCGAGATCTGCTCGAGGCTAAGGATGACACCGAGTGACTTCCTGCCCTGCCAGCTAGGTGAGAGCCTGGCAGCAGGATCTGCTCGGGGTCCAGATACATTCCATCGAGTGACTTCCGGCCCTGCCAGCTAGGTGAGTGTCTGATAGCGGGATCTGCTCGAGGCCAAGGATGACACCGAGTGACTTCCTGCCCTGCCAGCTAGGTGAGAGCCTGGCAGCAGGATCGGCTTGGGGTCCAGATACATTCCATCGAGTGACTTTCGGCCCTGCCAGCTAGGTGAGAGCCTGACAGCGGGATCTGCTCGAGGCCAAGGATGACACCGAGTGACTTCCTGCCCTGCCAGCTAGGTGAGAGCCTGACATTGGGATCTGCTCGGGGTCCAGATACATTCCATCGAGTGACTTCCGGCCCTGCCAGCTAGTTGAGAGCCTGGCAGCGGGATTTGCTCGAGGCCAAGGATGACACCGAGTGACTTCCTGCCCTGCCGGCTAGGTGAGAGCCTGGCAGAGGGATCTGCTCGGGGTCCAGACACATTTCATCACTCTATGCAGGCTAGCTACGACAGTACTGAAGTGTCGAAGAATTTCATTATAATCAAAGTATTACTTACATGCTTCAGGGGAAAACATGCTTTAGGTCGTCACCATTCTAGGTGAGACTCAGGGTCTCGCCCTCTACATTTTGGAGTTGATAACCTCCCGATTTTAAGGCCTCTTTTACAATAAACGGTCCCTCCCAGCTGGGGTTGAGATTCCCTATGGATGCCGACCTCCCTGCTGCATCCACCTTCTTCAGAACCAAGTCCCCTTCCACGAACTGCTTGACCCTGACATGCTTGTCAAAGTACTTGACCATTCTCCTTTTTATCTCTTCCTGTCGGATAGCGGAAAGGTCCCTTAGCTCTTCCACCATGTCAAGGGAGAGCCTCAGCTCCTCCTTGTTCTCTGCTTGCCATTCCTCTCGGCCCTCTTTGGCCGCAACGACTCGAGGTGTTTGGACTTCAAATTCCACGGGGAGCATTGCCTCGCACCCATGGGAGAGCTTGAAGGGGGTCTCTCCAGTAGCCATATTGGGGGTGGTTCTTAGGGCCCAAAGAACCGCGAGAAGCTGCTCCACCCAGCTCCCCTACAAATTCTCCACTTTCTTCTTGAGGAGGTTGACGATGATCTTATTTACGGCCTCCACCTACCCATTGCTCCTGGGGTGATGGACCGAGGCGAACCTGAGGTCAATTCCAAGCTGTTCGCAGAAGCTGGTGAATTCGGCGCTAGCGAACTGGGGCCCGTTGTCCGTGACGATGGCCTGGGGCAGCCCATGGCGGCAGATGATCTCCCCCCAAAGAAAGTTCTTGATAACCTGGGAAGTCACCTTGGCTAGCGCCTTCACCTCCAACCACTTGGAGAAGTAGTTGATCATTACTAGGATGAACCTCCTTTGACCACTGACATGGGGGAATGGCCCAACCAAATCCATTCCCCAAATTGCGAAGGGCCAGGGGGCCGTGATACTCTTGAGTCGCTGGGCCGGCTGTAGCTGGAGGGGGGCAAACAGCTGGCATTTGTGGCACCTCCTCACGAACTCCATGGCATCTTGGCTTAGGGTGGGCCAGAAGTATCCCTGCCTGACTATCCTTCCTTCCAGGGTCTGACTCCCAGAGTGGCTCCCACACTCTCTGGAGTGGACTTCCTCCAAGATCCTCTGTACCTCCTCCTCGGCCACGCAATGGGCCAACATCCCCGAGAGTGTCTTCCTGTACAGCTGCCCGTCCTGGAGGAGGTAATACGCTGACTTGTGCCTTAGCTTCTTCTTATCTACCCCTCCGTATACACTCCCGCGGAGAGGAAAGTCACAACTGGGTCCATCCACGAAGTTTGTTGATCAATTTCCATGAGCTCCCCCTCTTCGATGGAGCGGCGGAACAGGTCGGTGATGGTGCCCCCTACCCGGGGACCATGCTTTGCTAGCTGGTCGACTTGTTCATTCTCTTCCCTGGGCACGTGTTAGATGGAGAAGGTTTGGAAAGTGCCTATGACCCCCTTCACTTTGGCTAAGTATAATCGCAGGGTGGGCTCCCTTGCCTCGAACTCCCCATTAATCCGGGAAGCTACCACCATGGAATCATTAAGGACCTCCACGTCCAACACCCCCAGCTCCCTAGCCAGGCGTAGCCCTGCTATCACGGCCTCGTACTCGGCCTGGCTGTTTGTAATGGGAAAGTGCACCACCACCGTCTTCTCAATTCGAGTCCCCTGAGTGCTTTCCAGGATCACCCCCACTCCTAGGGAATGCCTCCCCGAGGCACCGTCTACCTTCACCTTCCAAGGAGTCGGACGGGTGAGTTCTTCCTCTGCTACCTCGATCATATAGTCAGCCAAGAAGTCGGCCATTGCTTGAGCTTTGATCGAGAGCCACAGAACGAGGGAAACATCAAACTCACTCAGCTCCACCGACCACTTGGCCAGCCTACCTGAATGCTCCACCCCCTCAAAGATGTTGCGGAGAGGGTGGTCGGTCACCACACGGATTGAGTGTGCCTGGAAGTAAGGTCGCAGCCTCCGGGCTGAGATGATCAGGGCAAAGGCTAGCCTCTCCAGAATCGGGTACCGGAGCTCAGCCTTCCTCAGGACCCGGCTCACGTAATAAATAGGAAGCTGCTTCTTCCCTTCTTCACGAACTAGGACGGAGCTCAAGGCCTCTGCCCTGACCCCGAGGTACAAAAACAGGTCTTCCCCCTCCTTCGGTCCTTGGAGTAGTGGAGCCTGAGTCAATTACATCTTGATGGCCTGGAACGCCTCCTCACACTCTTTGGTCCATTCAAACTTCTGACCACCCCTCAGCATTTTGAAGAAGGGGGAGCACTTCTCTCCTGCCCGGGAGAGGAACCTACTCAGCCCTGCTAGCTTCCCCGTCAGCCGTTGGACCTCCTTAGCATTCTATGGCGACCCCAGCTCCAAGATAGCCTTGACCTTATCAGGATTCGGCTCGACCCCCGCGGGGGTGAGGAGGTGCCCTAAGAACATTCCCCTGCTAGCCCCGAAGATACACTTTAAGGGATTCAACTGCATTTTGTACTTGCGCAGGGTGGCAAAGGTCTCCTCCAGGTCCCGGAGGTGGGAGTCCACATCCCGACTTTTGATCATGAGGTCATCTACATATACCTCCAAATTCCTCCCCTTCTGCTCCTTGAAGACCCTATCCATCATTTTCTGGTAGGTTGCCCCTGCATTCTTCAGCCCGAAGGGCATCATCTTGTAGCTGTAGCATCCATCCCCTATGATGAACGAGACATCCTTGATTTCTGGGGGGTACATCCTGATTTGATGATAACCTGAAAAAGCATCTAAAAAACTCATTACAAAAAAACCAACAGCTGAGTCAACCAGCGCTTCGATTCTGTTGGGTTTCTCTATAAGGATGGCACAACGTTTGTGCACGCAGCGGAATAATAATACATCAGGAAAAACCCAAAGAGATGTGGATCGGGCCATGAACATTGAATCAAGAAGTTAGCAAAACTAGGCAAAAATTACCTCGGTGGCGTTGAGTCATAACTCAACGGAGATGCTCCAAACTTTGCCTTCTTGCTAGTGGCGAGTTCTACGTGGAATAATATCCACGTCTCTGCAGAAATCCACACGAGCGGGAGAACGCCGAGCTTTCCGTCGCACGGAAGATCGGGAAGAACGATGACCGCACCTTGCTATTCCACGGACTGTTAGGTCCGCGCCAGGAAGAGCAGCACCAGCGACAGTCGCCGGAGAAGAGGAGGTCGACGGAGCGAACACGGCGGCGGCGGAACCCTTCCGTCGGCGGCGGGATTCGGGATCGGCGGAACGATCGCGGAACAGTTTCCGTCGGGTTCGATTCGCACAACAGCCAAAAGCTTAAGTCCCGATAAAACCCTAAGTGTTGTATTTATACCAAAGGTATAAATAAACCTAGGCTTATCGCTATCCGCAGACCACCCAAGAATAAGGTTCAGAATCGGCGAGTATCAATCGGCGAGAGTCGGCGAGAATCGGAGAGAATCGATCAGCGAGCATCACCATGGATCGGCGAGAATCAGAGTACAATACTCGACGATTCTCGCCGATCGTCAAGCTTCACTCGATGATACACGTCGAATCTCGTCGACCGTCGAGCCGCGGTCGACGATACATGTCGAAGTCGTCGATCGTCGAGAATCAACATATTGATTCTCGACGATTCTCGTCGATCGGCGAGAATCAGAGAGACGATTCTCGCCGATCGGCGGGAATCAGAAGACGATACTCGACGAATGTTATCGACCCTCGGACGACAATCCTTACCAGCCCTCTAAGGCAACATTTGCCCAACCCCACGATCCTTTAAGGCAACACTTTGCCCATGACCCCATTCAGGTCGATGATTGGCAACTATTACCAACACAGTCAATCATCCAACTTCTCCACATCTCTTATGTGCGACCTTGCAGGCTCATATCGCGTTGGCAGTGAGGTTACATGTTTGATCACTTCCAGATCACCATGGTAACTCCAGCAGACTCCCACTTGATCTCGAAAGTATCAAAGCAAAAACCTCACAAACAATGAGTGGCATCTAGCAATGCATCATTGCTCCCCAAGCAATAAGAGTTTATAACTCATAAGCCTTTATGACCAATGTATCAGCGTTGTCTTTGTCCCTTTGTCCCTTACATCCGGAAAGAACTAGAGGCATGGACCGTATCACCCTCGTGATAGCTCAATCCAAGTTTTCTTGATCCAGGACGGACTTCCAGAGAATGGTGAGTCCAATATCACATATTGACTCAACCAAGCATGGCCATGCATTTCTCAGTCCAGTTCCATCAAGGGGCCCATTGATGCAACTCCTGTCATACAGGAGGACAAATTCCATATCTGCTCACACACAAACACCCAAATGATTCGTAGCATGCCCAACAACCACCCTTATCATCAACCTTTCTCAAGGAAGATTTTAGATGGCATCAAAGCACGCTCTTACTCACTTGATGAATGCTGTGACTTCAGGTCAAAGGATCACAACACCATTGTCAATTGAGACCTACTCGTGACACGATTGGATGACAATCCACAGAGTAGTCTCAGGTTGGGTCTGTCCAGTACAACTCATTCACTAACAAGTACCCACGTGATGACTTGATATCACAATATCATGACCTGTGAGAACCGGTCATCAGTCAACACACGTGCTAGTCTTCATGTACCATCATCACCCTTAGCTTCTATGATGATACTCGACCAGGGACCTTTAAGAATGAAGCTTCAAATAAATCATAGGCTCTCACATTCAAGTCATGTACTTGATGTCCCATGGAAGCGAACATTCTAAGGGTATCTATTATGTTAACATTTAACTATCATATAGAAAAAGACACAATAAAAGAACTTGCCATTAATTGTAAAAGAAAAACTTAGGTACACAGTTCATCATATGAACAAACAGCCAACAAAATACATATTTACATGCAATCCACAAGATTCTCGCTAGAGTTGATCATTTAGGTATCGTATACCCATCGATCTAGTATGACCATCATGCTTTCTCTGCGCGAGAGGCTTTGTCAGCGGATCCGCAATATTTTCCTCAGTCGGCACTCTGCAAATGTTTACATCTCCTCATTCGACAATCTCACGAATAAGATGAAACCGCCGAAGTATGTGCTTGGAGCGCTGATGAGATCTAGGTTCCTTAGATTGTGCAATTGCACCATTGTTATCACAGTAGAGAACTACGGGACCAACAATGCTAGGAACTACATCAAGCTCGCCGATGAATTTCCTAATCCATACAGCCTCCTTCGCCGCATTAGCTGCTGCGATATACTCGGCCTCTATTGTAGAATCAGCAACTGTCTCTTGCTTGGAACTCTTCCAACTCACAGCTCCTCCATTCAGGCAAAACACAAACCCTGACTGAGACTTGGAGTCGTCTCTATCAGTTTGGAAGCTAGCATCCGTGTAACCACTTACAACGAGCTCTTCCTCTCCACCATACACCAAGAACACATCCTTAGTTCTTCTCAAGTACTTCAGGATATTCTTGACTGCAATCCAGTGACACTCACCGGGGTCTGACTGATACCTGCTAGTCATGCTCAAAGCAAAGGAGACGTCGGGTCGAGTACATAACATCGCGTACATGATTGATCCAATTGCCGAAGCATATGGAATCAACTTCATGCGGTCCTTATCTTCATAAGACTTTGGACACTGGTCCTTAGAGAGATTCACACCATGAGATATGGGCAAAAATCCTTTCTTGGACTCAAGCATGTTGAACCGCTTCAACACCTTTTCGATGTACGTACTCTAGGTCAAACCCAGCAACTTCTTCGATCTATCTCTATAGATCTTAATACCGAGTATATAAGTCGCTTCACCCAAATCTTTCATTGAAAAGCAGTTCCCTAGGTTGTTCTTAACAACTTTCAGGGTAGGAATGTCATTCCCTATCAACAGTATGTCATCTACATACAATATCAGGAGGACAACAATGCTCCCACTGATTCGCTTGTAAACACAAGGCTCATCTTCATTCTTGATGAAACCAAACTCTTTGATTTTCTCATCAAAATGAAGATTCCAACTTCGAGAGGCCTGTTTCAGTTCATAAATGGACTTACTCAGCTTGCAAATTTTAGTGGCTTCATCTGGGGATACAAAACCCTCGGGTTGTGTCATATACACTTCCTCAAGGAGGTTTCCATTAAGGAAAGCCGTTTTGACATCCATCTGCCAGATCTCGTAGTCATAATACGCAACAATAGCAAGCAATATCCTAATGGACTTCACCATAGCAACAGGGGAAAAGGTCTCATCATAGTCAATACCATGAATTTGCTTGAAACCCTTAGCCACCAGTCGCCCTTTGAATGTCTGTACATTCCCATCCATGTCGGTCTTCTTCTTGAAGACCCACTTGGACCCTATGGGTCGTACCCCTTCAGGTGGTTCCACCAAGTTCCAAACTTGGTTTGCATACATGGAGTCCATTTCGGATTTCATACCCTCAAGCCATTTGTTGGAGTCCGGTCCATTCATAGCCTCTTGGTAGGTTGCTGGTTCATCATCATGATCCATAAGCAACACATTACCTATTTGAGACACGAGAAATCCATATCTCTCAGGCTCAAACCTCGGTCTACCAGATCTACGTAGGACTTGTGTTCCCTGAGCAGGTTCTCTAGCTACAACATCTTGTAGTCCTGTCTCAGAATCCAATTCCTGGTCATTCACTACATGTGGTTCTTGAACTTCTTCAAGCTCTACCTTTTCAGTCTTTCTTGATAAGAACTCTTTCTCCTAGAAGACACCAGTCCTTGCGACAAACACTTTGCCCTCAGACGGTAGGTAAAAGTAATACCCTTTCGTTTCCTTAGAATATCCCACCAGATAACATTTATCTGATTTGGGTTCCAGCTTGTCAGGCATTTGACGTCTCACGTATGCCTCACAGCCCCAAATTTTAATGAACGACATACTAGGACGCCTCCCAGTCCATATCTCATATGGTGTCTTCAGAACCATTTTCGTTGGAGCGCGATTCAATGTCATTGCAGCAGTCTCTAAAGCAAAACCCCAAAAGGAAACAGGCAAGTCTGCATGACTCATCATCGAACGTACCATGTCTAACAGAGTACGATTTCTCCTCTCAGACACACCATTATGTTGAGGTGTTCTAGGTGGAGTAAGCTGTGATACAATACCACACTCTTTCAGATGATCACGGAACTCATGACTCAAGTATTCTCCACCTCGATCAGATCGGAGTGCTTTAACCCTTTTACCCAACTGGTTTTCTACTTCATTCTTGAACTCCTTGAACTTTTCAAAGGTCTCGGATTTGCACTTCATAAGATACACATATCCGTATCTACTGAAATCATCAGTAAATGTAACAAAGTAGAAATACCCACCTCTAGCCATGGAACTCATGGGTCCACATACATCACTATATACAACACCCAAGAGATCCTCAGCCCTCTCAGTATAACCAGTGAAAGGAGCTTTAGTCATCTTGCCTAACAAACAAGATTTGCATCACTCAAATGATTCATAATCAAATGAGTCCAAAAGTCCATCTCTATGGAGCTTGGATTTGCGCTTCTCGTTGATATGGCCCAAACGACAATGCCAAAGATACGTAGGGTTTGAGTCATTTGTTCTTAGTCTTTTGTTGTTTTCTACATTACAGATCAGATGGTCCAAGTTCAAAACATAAAGACCATTAAACAATTGGGCTACAGCATAACAAACATCATTTTTAAATATAGAACAACAGTTGTTCTTAATTATAAAAGAAAATCCAATCATGTCCAAACATGAAATAGATTTAATGTTTCTAGTTATGGCCAGAACAAAATAACAATTATCTAGTTCTATTACAAGCCCACTGTGCAAAGAAAGACGATAAACCCCTACGGCTACAGCAGCAACTCTTGCTCCATTGCCGACGCGGAGATCCACCTCCCCTTTACTCAGCAATCTTTTCCTTCCCAGTTCCTGCACATTTGTACAAATGTGAGAACCACATCCGGTATCCAATACCCAAGATGAAGGAGCAGAAAGGTTTATCTCTATAACGTAAACATTAGAAGCGGAAGTCATACCTCCCTTCAATTTTTGCAGACCTTCAATGTACGAAGGACAGTTCCTCCGCCAATGACCAGCCTTGCCACAGTGGTGGCATTTCCCTTCCTTCACCGTGCCTTTCCGTTTCATCAGTGCAGAAGATTTGGGCTCAAGATATGACTTAGGTCCCACCTTCGTCTTCTTAGATCCCTTGGCCTTGCCCTTGCCCTTATGCACCATCAGTATGGGGCTGGCAGGCTTGGCCTTCTTCATATTGATCTCGGCAGTTCTCAACATGCCTAGGAGTTCGGGCAGTGTCTTGTCTATTTCATTCATGTTGTAGTTCAAGACGAACTGCTCATAGCTGTCCGGCAACGATTGCAGGATCAGATCTGTGGCCAACTCTTGACCAAGAGGAAAACCCAGCCTTTCAAGGTTCTCTATATACCCAATCATCTTGAGTACGTGAGTCCCTACTGAGTCTCGAACTCCCATCTTGCACTGAAACAACGCTTTTGTGATGTCGAACCTCTCTTGACGAGCCTGCCCTTGAAACATTTTCTTGAGATGCTCGTCAATCTCCTTGCACCCCATGTTCTCATGTTGCTTCTGAAGCTCAGAGTTCATAGTGGCAAGCATAAGGCATTCGACATCTAAAGCATCGTCAGTATACTTCTTATAAGTATCTTTCTCAGCACGGGAAGAGTTCCCGGTCGGCACCTCGGGGGCTTCTTCTTCCAAGACATAGAGCTTTCGCTCTTGCCTGAGAACAATTCTCAGGTTCCTATACCAGTCCATGTAATTTGTCCCACTGAGCTTATCCTTCTCAAGGATGGCTCTCAGAGACAACGTGGAGTGTGAAACACTTGCCATGGAATTCTACAAGAATTTATGCAGAATAAAATCAGTACCAAAATTTCAAATACAATTTATTTTAATTTGGACTTCAATTAAAATACTCCCACTATTTTATTCGAAATGATAGCACTCACTAACAATTCGGAGAGTTCATGCGAGCTACTCTCTTAGTGGACAAGATCCGTATTTCACCAACACTATGAGTCCGCTTTGGCGTTCCTCTCACGATGCGGTTATTTAGGTAGGCAACGCTTGCCAATTGCATCCTCATGCAATTCTTGTATGGTTGGTGAATAACTCCTTATTCGCATCCATGATATGGTGCATGCCAACCCTATTCCTCTAGGCACTCAACCCTTGAGGTCACCTAGTTAAGTATGACCCGATGTCGGCAGTGCGATATCACAATTATCCGCTCGCACCCTTACCAAGATAGATTAATGCACCTTGCTTTGGCAAGCCCACACTTCATCGATCGAGGCAGGAAGAGTGTCATCCATCGGAAGGCATCCGAACACTTAATATTAGATGAAGGGATTTTTGATTTTAGGTTAACAATTAACCATGATCAACATTGGATCAATGTGCACATCCAGAGAAAAACAATTCTCCTAAAACCACATGCATCCCTTATGTGCACATCCTGACACCATCAACATTTGATAGAAGGAAGGGCTAAATCTGAACATCCGGAAACTTCCAAATCCTCAGATTTACATGCATTGGACAAAGGCAAAGACAACTCAACTTAAAGCAGTAGACAATCTCATCTCTCTATGTTGGATTCAAAATCCAAGACATACTCGAGGGATGGTTACTGCTAAGGAGACTACAATTTCTAACACTTAGAAATTCCCACGAAATTCCAGACGTTCTTGGAGGGACACCAAGACTAAATCTAGACATTTAGAACACTTCTAAATCCCTAGGTTTACACGCACTGGAATAACAAACTTCCAAAACAATGATCATGGCCGAAACCTGGCTCTGATACCACTGTTGGGTTTCTCTATAAGGATGGCACAACGTTTGTGCACGCAGCGGAATAATAATACATCAGGAAAAACCCAAAGAGATGTGGATCGGGCCATGAACGTTGAATCAAGAAGTTAGCAAAACTAGGCAAAAATTACCTCGGTGGCATTGAGTCACAACTCAACGGAGATGCTCCAAACTTTGTCTTCTTGCTAGTGGCGAGTTCTACGTGGAATAATATCCACGTCTCTGCAGAAATCCACACGAGCGGGAGAACGCCGAGCTTTCCGTCGCACGGAAGATCGGGAAGAACGATGACCGCACCTTGCTATTCCACGGACTGCTAGGTCCGCGCCAGGAAGAGCAGCACCAGCGACAGTCGCCGGAGAAGAGGAGGTCATCGGAGCGAACACGGCGGCGGCGGAACCCTTCCGTCGGCGGCGGGATTCGGGATCGGCGGAACGGTTTCCGTCGGGTTTGATTCGCACAGCACCCAAAAGCTTAAGTCCCGATAAAACCCTAAGTGTTGTATTTATACCAAAGGTATAAATAAACCTAGGCTTATCGCTATCCGCAGACCACCCAAGAATAAAGTTCAGAATCGGCGAGTATCAATCGGCGAGAGTCGGCGAGAATCGGCGAGAATCGATCAGCGAGCATCACCATGGATCGGCGAGAATCAGAGTACAATACTCGACGATTCTCGCCGATCGTCGAGCTTCACTCGATGATACACGTCGAATCTCGTCGACCGTCGAGCCGCGGTCGACGATACATGTCGAAGTCGTCGATCGTCGAGAATCAACATATTGATTCTAGACGATTCTCGTCGATCGGCGAGAATCAGAGAGACGATTCTCGCCGATCGGCGGGAATCAGAAGATGATACTCGACGAATGTTATCGACCCTCGGATGACAATCCTTACCAGCCCTCCAAGGCAACATTTTCCCAACCCCACGATCCTTTAAGGCAACACTTTGCCCATGACCCCATTCAGGTCGGTGATTGGCAACTTTTACCAACACAGTCAATCATCCAACTTCTCCACATCTCTTATGTGCGACCCTGCAGGCTCATATCGCGTTGGCAGTGAGGTTACATGTTTGATCACTTCCAGATCACCATGGTAACTCCAACAGATTCGAGGCAAAGGATAACAGTCCTTAGGACAAGCTTTATTAAGTAAAGAAAAATCGATACACATCCTCCATCAGTCGTCTCCTTTTTTGACCATGACCATGTTGGAGACCCAGCCAGGGTACTGAATCTGGGACACGAAGCCGGCCTTGAGGAGATTCGCCACCTCCTCTCTGACGGGCTCTGCCAACTTGTCTGCAGTGGACCTCTTCTTTTGCTGAACGGGCTGTGTTCCAGGTCCAGGTTGAGGCGGTGGCAGGCAACATCCGCGTCAACCCCCGGCATCTCCACGGCGTCCCAAGCGAAGATGTCCACATTCTTCTGGATGCACTCCAGCATCCTGTCTTGCTCCTCCTGGGTCAGCCCTCTGCTAACGCGGACCTTCTCCACCCTGCCTCCACGGGTGAGCACCTCTAGCTCCACCACTTCCTCTGCAGCCTCCAGCCTGGACTGCTCTCCCCACCCTTCAGCATCCTTCTCTTCCGAGACCGGGACCTCTACCTCCATCTCTTCCCCCACGGCCTTCACTTCGGCCACCTCCTCCAGGTCTCCTCCTGCCGCCTCCCCGGCCCATCTCTCCATCTCCAGCTCCTCCCTTCTTTCTCCTTGCTCAACTTCCTCCATCCTCCGCCCCATCTCCTCGGCTCCCTCCTGCCAAGAGATGGTGTTCACCGCAGTGACATAGCATTCTCCGCGCCAACTTTGGGTCCCTCTGACCCAGACCTGAATCCCCTTAGCATTGAACTTTAAGCATTGGTGGAAGGATGAGGGGACGCAGCGGAAGGCGCTGATAAGGGGTCTCCCGAAGATGGCGTTGTAGCTGCTGGGGGCGTCCACGATGACGAATCTGCAGTTTCAAGACTGCCCCCCCCCCCAAGGTGACATGGAGGCCTACTCCTCCCTCCACTTCCTTCCTCTCTCCTGAAAGCCCGAACAAAGGGCCGTCCGAGGCCAGCACCCTCTTTGCCTCCACCTTCATCGCGTCCAAATGCCTTTTTGAAGACGACGTTGACGGAGCTCCCGTTGTCCATGAGGATCCGAGAGACGGTGAAATTCTCAATGGCTGCCTTGATGACCAGCACATCGCAAAATGGGTCCTCGTGGTATGACATGTCGCTTCTGGAGAAGGTGATCCTCTCCTCCGGGGGTGGGGTCTAGGATGTGGAGGCAACGCTCCGTCGGTACATGGTGTGGAGGCTTGGCTTGTGGGAAGCCTCGACCCCTACCCCTCCGTGGATCACTCTGATCCCTCCTCGGGTCCCCACGTCCACCTGGTCTTCGCAACGATCCTCCTCTGCCCGAGGCAGGACCTCCTCAATCCTCACTTCTTGTCGCCCCTGCTGCTGCTGCTATCTATCCCCTTCATCTCTAGGAATTCCGGGCACGTGGCTGTTGCGTGCCCTTCCTCCTGATGGAAGTCACAATAGGGCAACTCCACCCTAACTTCTCTCCTCCTCCTCATTATCCTCCTTCTCGCCCCCAAGGCTATGGTCATAGCCTCTTCTTGTTCGGGGATCCGGGGCCTCTGGGCCTGCCTCCAGCCCGGGGGGTGGAACTGATCTTGCCCCCCTTGGTATCGATCCCTTCCGTAGTATCCTCTCTGTGGCCCTTGCCCTTGCCACTCGGGTCTCCAACCTAGCCGTCGGTCGGGCTCCTAGTGCCCCCACCTTGGCTGCTGCTGCCACTGGAGCTGCCTCTGCTCCCTCTGCCTGGGCTCTCCTCTCCTTTCCTCCTGTCCTCTTCCTCCGTTCGACTCCTTTTCCTCCTCAGTGGCCCACCTAACCAGCTTCCTCGCGAGTTCCGGGTTTGATGCCTCCCCGTCAACTTCTCTTACCGCCCTCTCCATCAGCTCCTCGTAGGAGAGGGGGGGGACTCTCTTCAGCTCCATTCTGAAGAACCCCTGCTGCAGGCCCAGGGTAAAGGCCATCATCAAGCTATCTCCCGGCATCTCCTGGACCTGAGTGACCTCCTCCTGAAACCGGTCCACGTAGCTCCCCAACATCTCATTCACTCCCCGCTTGATGTGGAACAGGGATTCTGACTCCTTCCTCTTCTTCGAGGTAGTGAACCTCAGCATGAACCCCCGGAGTAGGTCCTAAAGGCAGTAGATGGAGCTGGCTGGTAGCTGATGGAACCACTCCCTTGCCTTCTCCCTGAGGGTGATGGCGAAGAGTCGGTATTTGAATCCGTACCGACATCTGATGGATGGAGACTACATCTTCGAACCATTGAACATGCTGGACCGCGTCTCCCTTCTCGGTGTAGTAGGACATATCGGGTTCCCTGAACCCATCTGGAACTGGAGCTGAAGAGACCAGCTCGCTGAAATGGCTTCCACCCCCCTCCCCCCCCCCCCCACTGGGCGAGCCGGCGAGTCTCGCGAGCCCAACTCGCCGAACCTGCCTCGGCCTGCCGAGCCGGGGAAGAGCTCACGCCCGGGGAGCTCGCACCCTCGGCCTTCCTCAGCCACTTCCTTCCCAGCTCGCCTGATGGGAGCGTCCTTGCCCAAAGAGGGGGCAGCCGTGATCTGGATGGCTGGAGTAGAGCACTCGGCCCGCGTGCCGAGTGCGAACTTGACGAGGCTCAGCACCTCATTCCGGAAATCTTCCAGCATCCCCACCGTGGCGAGAGACGGGGTGGGGGGGGGGGGGCGAGTTCTTCCTATCGGATCCCTGTCCCGTAATTGAGCTCGCGGAAGCTTTTCTGCACTGACCACGCTCCACACTCACTGCACCAAAATGTTGAAACCGATTTTTCGATCTCCTGTGGAGTTCGCCCTTAGGGAAGGGGTGGTCTCGCGCCTACTTTACTCCTGCAAGCAAAACAACAAGGAAAACAAGGGAAAACCGACCCAAGGGCTCGGCGGGGAGGTCCCACCACACACCCGGAAGATCTCAGAGCGCTTCCCCTCCTTAGCCAGAAGTCGAGCGAAGGTACCCTCAGAAAGCGCTTGAAAACAGGAGTAAGGAGGAACAGGAAGCATGCTTTCTGGGATACCCCTTGGGTCCTATTTATAGTTTTTGGAATCTGGACTGCCAATAACCAAAAGAGCTGACCTGAAATTACCAGAAAACCCTTGGTTAGGCCTGCCAATAGCCAAACTCCGCTGTTTTGAAGGGCTATAGGCAGACCAGCGGGGGCAAAACAGTAAAAAGTAGCTCATTCATCCAGGTGAGCTGGGGAGCTTTGATCACCTCGGCAGGTCTTGCTCGCCTACTGTTGCCGAGTCACACTACGAGGGCGCGAGCTGGGACTAGCTCGACGAATGCTGAGCTCGGGGTCGATGAATGCTGATCTCCGTTCGACGAACGCCGAGCTCTGGTCGACGAATATCGGGCTCTGGTCGGCGAACGCTGAGCTCGGGCTCGACCTCTCCACTACCGAGCTCTCCTTCTGCCTTTAGCCCGATCTGTCCGGTTCCTGGCGACCTTGCTCGCCGGATACGGGGTTGTACAAGAACAGAGTTATTGTCCGTGAGAGATGTGAGCAGCACCAGAATTTGTTGGATGAGCATTGAATGAGTTGCCTCCTTCTTCATTAGTGAAGGCGCTGAAGAACTAAATACAACTGGTCCAGGATGGGCCAAATGTATTTTTGGAGCCTGTCATCTAGTGGACTCTCTCATATCCTTAGATAAAGGATATTTGGATCCAAATCTAAAGAACTTCTCCTGAACATTATGTCTAGAGTGGACAGTATCACTCTTTCTTAGATCATGTGTCTTCACCCCACTAGTGTAGCACACATTTTATTGTTCCTTTTGGATTGGTGCAAACTTGACAGTTTTAGAAGGTAAATTCACTTTTTAAAATACTGTCAACTTATCATGGATATTTGATTTGACTTGATAATTAATGTGATCAATACCCAGCTTCTCATAGGTTTGGCAAGTTACAGCTTTTGGCAACCTACCAAGAGATTGAGAAGGGTTAATCACAATCCCTAATCTCTCAGCAAATTTCTATTCTAGATATTTAATATGTTTAGATTTTTCTTCTAGAACCTTGGACTGACACTCAAGAATTTTCTTGATTTCAGACACCTCATGACATTTCTTATAAAACTCAATAAATTTACTGTTATAAAGAGTTTGATAAGGCTTGAGGACTTCAATCTCCTTCGCTTGCCTTTTGGCAAGAATTCTGCTCATCTTTAGATCATCTAGGAGCAGTGCATACTTGTCAATCAATTGATTCACATCAGTCTCAGATTTTGAGCAATCTTTATCATAGGATGAAGATGCACTAGTATCTGGACTGGTTTCATTGTCAAATGAAGATCAAGAATTGGAGAGAGGATGTACCTTAAATGATTTTGTATGTAGCTCACTTCTTTCTTCTTCAGTTATTGCCATCAGCCCTTGGCATCCACAGTCTTCTTCATCCTCCTCATATCACTGTTAGAGTGTGATAGAGGTGTTGAAGCCAAAATTTGACTTCGACGAATGTTCGAAATTAGGGGCGTAGCCAACACCTACTTGTCCCGAGCCCTGACGTTTGACTGGTTGTGAAGGACCAGAAACCGACCCAAAGCCTCAGCAGGGAGGTCCCACTGCTTACCCGAAAGATCTCTGAGAGCTTCCCCTCCGAAGCCAAAAGCTGGGCTTGGAGCTCCTCAGAAAGCACAGAAAACTCTTCCAAAGTACCTGGAAAAAGTGCTTCTAAAGAACTCCTACGGTTCTAATTATAGGACTCTGAGTTTGAGCTGCCAATAACCAAACTGAACCTACCCGAAATTACCAAAATACCCTTAGTTGGGTCTGCCAACAGCCAAACTCCGCTGTTTTGAAGGGTTATATGCAGACCACCGAGGGCAAAAGCGTAAAATCACCTAGGGCAAGAAAGGTGAACTGCCCTCCAACCGAACCGGCACTTGGCGAGAGCACCATCTCGCGGGCGAGAGCTCCTACCTATGGAGCTTGTCTCACCTGGCGATGCTCTCTCCTGAGCGGTTGGGCCCTTGTTCTGGGTCCGTCTCGCCTAGGAAGGCAGTCGCTTGAGCCACTGGGCCCTTGTTCTAGGTCCGTCTCGCCTGGGAAGGCTCTCACCTGAGTCACTGGGCCCTTGTTCTATGTCTGTCTCGCCTGAGCCACTGGGCCCTTCTTGCCCGACCTACTGGGGCCCTCTTACCTAGCGAGATGGCCTTGACCCGGTGAGTGGCCCTTTTCCTAGGACCCACTCTCCAGTGAGTAGGCTTTTACCAAAAAGTCCATCTTGCCTTACCTTCCCCTCCCTTCGAGCCCGAACCGTTCCTTCGAGCCTGAGGTTGTACACAATCCCCGCTCTTTTCCAGATTATTTTAAGTTCGAAAAGAAAGTCCAACCGAGGCTCGTGTCATTAAAGCGTATTTATGGGCGTATTTATGAGGGAATCTTCGGGGAGGCCCCACACCGAAGCCTATAAATATAGGGTTCCTGCTTCATATAGAAATCCCCCTTTTCACAATCCTTCCTTCCTTTGCCCAATTGCAATAATGTCTCACAGCCAGAGTTTCCGCGAGCGCCTCGCAATGGTGCGCTAGCAGAATAAGGCCAACATGGCCGCTCTGACCAAGACTCTGGTTCGTGCCCCACCTTCCTTACCATCTTATTTGCCCCACCAGAAGAAGGTAAAGACAGGCGGCCCTTTCTCCTCAGCCGAGGGGCCATCTTGCGCTATCCTGGACACCCACCCCTCTCCTCCTCCCGCATCTCCTAAAGAGAAGGAGGTGAGTTCTTGCTTTCGCCCCTATTATCTTTTTATCCATATTTGCTTATTTACCATTTTGCTTCTTTAGGGAGCCCGCGCGCCTCTACGCCGACCAGTCAGCCCTCAGGATGACACTGTTGTCCATCATGAAGAAATTGACTCACCACAGCCTCCTACTCCTCCATCTACCCCCCCCCCCTAATGAGAGGCGAGTCGATCCATCTCAGGCCGTCGGGACCTCCCGCCATCCTGGGAAAAAACATTCTCTCTCGCTTCTCTGTACCACTCGCTACTCCCACACCGTCCTGCGAGAGCCTCTCTCACCCTGCCTCTCCACTCCTTGCGTAGCCTTCCAGACCCACTCGCCCGTTGAGGAGCTTTTTAGGCGACTCGTCATCTCGCCCCCTCTCATATAGACGAGATTGAAGACTGCCTGGGCGACCCTGCGGACCCGCTGGAGATGAAGCGCAAGACAGCTGAGATGTTTCGAAAACACGCATGCATCATCAGCAAGCCCGAGCAGGACAGATAGGCGGCCGATAGGCGAATCGAATGGCTGGAGACCGAATGCTCTTGCCTGTCTTCTGAGGTTGACCCTGGGATAGAGGTTGAGGGGCCGATCCTTAATCCATTATCAGCGAGGTCGACATGCAGCTCTGTCTCGTGCGCAGTGGGCTTAGTGTCATTCGCGCCTTCCACTCACACAGTAGGCCCCCCTACGCGGGGGCTCGGGTGGCCGCCAGAAATGGTTCCCGTATTAAGGGCTACCCTGCTCGACCCACTTTATTTATTCGTCTCGCTCTTTCTTCTTTGTTTTTGTATTTTAATACTGGAATAATTGTGTAATATATTATGCTACCGTCTCGCCGGCAATATCTGAGAACATGGTGCCCACCTTATGTAGGAGGGTATGTTTAAATGTTTATTGCTGCTAGTTTAATCGCTTAATTTTCATTTAATTTCATTTAATTTCTTTTAATTTAATTATTATGTCCTGTGATTGTGATGGGCCACACAAATCGAGGTTTAGGAGAAAAAGAGTGAACCGCCAGCCGACTCTTCCCCTTCACCTATACGTTTTTCCCGCCCATTTAATCATTTTACTACATCCGCTATAAATACTCCTGCCCCCGGAGTGGAAGAATATCTGTGCCTTCATCCCCGCTGGGTCCAAGTCTTTGCCCACTTGATTCTTCTGACTCGCCGCTCCCTCTCACTCTTTTACTCCTCTCGGTTCTTCTTCTCTTCTCGCTTCTTCTTTTCTCTCAACCCTCTCGCCAACATCCGTCTTGCTAAAAAATGGGGAAGAAGAAAGTTGAGGAAGGCGAGGGGCGCAGTCGCTGTGGGAAGCGGTTTACCAATCATGATTTCCCTCCCAGCAGGCTTCCTGATGAAGACTACCGCAACTTCGACCGCGACTACATGAAAGAGGGGCTTGAATCGTGGCCCCCAAGGTTGGCGAGGCGATCAACACTTATTACTCTGGAGAACTCACTTTCCCCGTCTCGCACTTCGAGGTGGGGTTGAGATTTCCCCTCTGGCCGGAGGTAAAACAGGTCTTGAAGAACTTTGGCGTAGTCCCGGTGTAGCTTAACCCGAATTCTATTTCGGTGTTAATCGCTTTCACCTGCTACATACGCCGGGAGCGCATCGAGTTCAGCCTGATGGTTTTCCGCAAGCTCTTCATCTAGCACGCCAATGCCGACGACATCTCGTACTTTACTGTGCAAGACTGAAGGTGTGCGAGATGCTAAAGAAAAATCATCATTGGATCACCATGTTTGTCTTCATCCTCTGCAACTTCGGGGTCCTCCCGCTCACGCCTGTTTCACCCGCCGAGATCTTTTACGTGTCACCGCAAGTGGGCGGCACGGACAAGCTGCTGTACGACTTCTTCGTCGCAAAAACATTGAGGTCAACTTCTTGCGGCGAGGCCTCGACTTGCTGCCTCTGGTGCACCCTGGCGAAGGTACTCTCGCTCTCTTGTTTTGCAATATGTAACAAAACTGGCTCTCCCCCAGACTTAAACTAAACTACACAACATATGATAGAGAAATTAAAATCATAAAGAGCTAAGGGGAGAGGTTACCCAATACTCAGCCAGTGAGCATACCAGAAGACGCGTGGAAACCTGAAGCAGGCCCGCCATACGAAGAATTACAACTCCGCCAATGCGATTTGCCATGACTACCTGCAGGTGTGAGCTCCGCAAAAACAAAAGAAACATATACAAAATACAAAGAAATACTATAACTAAGCTAGACATGAAAAAAATACAAAAAATGAAAGATAAGTACTGGGGTTATTGTCATCCCAGCACAACTTATTCAATTCTATACAGTTCTAGCTAATGGGTCTATGAAAAGAAAACTGCACAGGTAATTATTCCAATATCTGTTTCGGTAACGGGTACCGATACGACGATAGAACAGTTACCCATCTAACTAAATAGTAATACCTGCCCAATACAGGTAGAGGAAATAGGAAGTAAGAAGAGAAGGAGCGCTGGTCCTCACTCTTCTCACCACAAAACCAATCCTTGCCTAGCAAGGTTTCGTCCACCACAAGTTTGTTGGGGGCGAAGGTGACGGCAGGGGCTTCCACTGTTAAGGAGGTAGGAACCTCCTCACACAAGAGGATGTACTCGTCGACAGCCTGAGTGCAATGCTCAACGTCAACCCAACTTACCCGTGGAGATTCAACCTGCACAAGCTCAAATAAGGAAGGGGGGTCAAGAAATAAAAGAGAAGAAGAATATAAAGAAATAATCGGGGGAGTGATCCCGGTTTCACTCCCCAAAGGCTGAGGTAGAAAAATATCATCAGCAATGTCGACAATGCTACAAGACTTGGCCGGATCCATAGAGGCCTCCACCAAGACTTGGACTTCCTCCTTTGGTATCGAGGGAGAATCCTCGACACCAGGAAGGTTGTCGTCCTCCATGGGAGTGGAAACAACCCATGTATCACAAGCCTCAACTTATGTTGCATCGTCAAAAATGTCGTCAGAGACAACTGAAGTAGAATGCACAAAAGGCGGAAGAACTTTGCTTGGATAAAAGTCAAGCGCAGGTTCCTCACAAAGAATCGGCTCCACGCTTGGAGATGTATGCACAGGAGTGATGGGCTCAGCCACGTCGAAGCCTAGATCATCCACACATCTGGCGGTTGTGTCCGCATCATTCCCTTCAACAAATGAAGGTGATAGGGATACATAACCAGATGATGAAGGTGTGCCACCACGGGTAGGAGTCGGGATGATCTGGATGTCCGGCTCATCATCCTCTTCCATAACACGGAGGTACTCGACACAATCCTTCAGGACATGATCTATTCTACGACAATACAAACACTTTCTCCCATTTCTCTGCGGTCCTTGTGGGGCCAGAGAGGAATAAGAGAATGGTGTATGTGTCGAGGACGATTGACCATAAGCTCGGGGCACAGTGTTTGAAGGGTTGTACGAATACAGCATCTCATGCATTGTGCACTGAGGCTTATGCTCAATATCTCTCGTAGAGCATTCATGACTAGCATGCAAAGGCTTTCCACACCAACGACATTGGGCATACGAATATCCCCACATGGTGTCGCAACAGCAGATTCAAAATAAATTGTGCAAATTACTAACTCCAACAATATATTACTACAATTGCCTAAACAAACAAGAAAAAGGAAGGAAAAACAGAAATAGAACAAAACAAAAGCGATTTACAAAGGAAAAGGAAAGAAATCTCACTTCTCCCTCTCCAGAAACTCACACGACTGTGTTCCCCGGCAACGGCGCCAAAAACTTGATGCTAAAGATCACGGCAGTGAACCGGCCGCACAAGTAATATAAAATGGCCGAGTTTTCCCAAGTATCGATCTCTCAAGGAACACAGTAAGGTGGACTTAATTTCGAGGAGGACTTGAGATTGAAGTCCTTAGGTCGGAGTTAACTAAAGGGGGTTTTGATATTTGCGATAAAAAGAAAGTAAAAATCTAACAACTACTCTGATGCAACGCCGCTATGCGATGCTTCGCCAGGCGGGATGGAAGACTAGTCGGGTCGTTATGCACCGAATCACTAGGCGGATGGGCGAGTAGGCTTGTGGATGAGGTGATGAGAATGGCGGAATGAGGGTCGTGAGCACCTCTTCACTACGCACGCCACTAACAATTGCTAGTACGACAAGGGAGGATGGATGGTGGATGAAATATGGCACAACTCGAGCAACTTAAGCAGTAAAATGAAATAGGAATCACATAGACATGAAACACATAATATATACAACCAAAGTGCACTTCATCAATATAAATAGATTTAAACACACATATACAACAATAAAGGAAGATCAAGTCAAGAGATCGACCGAATCCGAAGTCTTGCTGAGGATTCACGGTTGGAATCGTTGGGTTATCAATCCGCGTCCAAGCTCGGTCCTCAACTGCGTCCGGGGTAGAGAAGGGATGTCACCACCTTCCATTGGCCCGCCTTCTTCGTGTCACGATAGCGGACGAAATTTGCAAGCTTCCCTTTGCTTGTTGGCGATGGAGTCAAACCCTACTTGAAGCTCACGGATGAAGAAGAAGGCCAAGAGGAAGCTCCGGCTTGGATTTGGCGGTGAAAGCTTGCCCGGAGCACCTCCCTAGGGTGGAAGATGATGAAAAACGGCGGAGAAAATGTCGATCTCCGGAAGATTTCAGCGATCCTAATTAGGGCGAGACCTGCGATATTTATACAGAGCAAAATTGAACAATGCGCACGATCACGGGCACACGACCACTGGTCGTGCGCACTATGTCCAGTGATCGTGCGCACTGGCATGGCGGAATAGGAAGAAGAACTGGGATAACACGCACGAGCAGTGGCGCACGACCAGTGGTCGTGCGCAATAAGTTCAATGGTCGTGCGATTACCCCAGACAGGAATCCAGCAAAGAGGAATCAATGCACACGATCAGTGGTGCATGACTGGTGGTCATGCGCACTATGTCCAGTGGTCGTGCGATTACCCCAGGCTGATTCTGGAAAATGAAGAGTAGTGCGCACGATCAGGGGCGCACGACCAGTGGTCGTGCGCATTAGATCCCATGATCGTACGTAGTATTCATGTTTCACAACCATCCCAGAACACGCACACGACCCTTGTACCGATAGGAAAAATAAATCACTAATCTGTGCAGACATTTCAGGCAATCACAAAAAGGAGTACACACAATAAAAGTAAAAAAATACACAACCACGGGCATAAATGTGCACTTACTCATAAAAAGGATATAATAACAAATATGAACAAATAAAGCTCTAAAGTGAAGTGCATCAACGAGAAAACAAGCCCAGATGAGTCCGAAAATAGGTATATAAAATGGACTCATCAGTGTGCACGAGCTTTTAAGGAGTTAAAGAGTCGTTTGACCACGGTGCTTATTTTGAGTTCGTCATGTGGTACAGACAGATGTGAGATTTATGGTGATGCTTCAGGGAGCTACTTAGGCTGCATTTTTCTTCAGTTCGGAAAGGTTATTTCTTATGGATCATGCCAGTTGAAAGTTCATGAGCAGAACTATCCAGTCCATGACTTGGAGTTGGCAGATATGATTTTTGCACTTAAGTTATGGCTTCATTACTTATATGACGTGAAATTCGACATCTTCACGGACCAAAAGTATCTTAAGCAATTAATATATCAGAAAAATTTGAACATGTGGCAACGAAGGTGTATGGAGTTCCTCGGTGACTACACCTTTCAGATACATTACACTCCCGGGAAGGGAAATGTGGTCGCCGATGCCTTGAGTCGTAGGACTCCAGTATGGTCAAGTTGGTTGCAGATGCATGATGAGCGTCTGATCCAGGAGTTGGATGCCTTAGATATTTCTTGTGTTGACAAGAATACCACTGCAAATGCATGTTTGAACTTGGTGGAGGTGCAGTATGACCTCGCGGACAGGGTTCGACGATCAACGGAACACGATGAGAGTATGAAGCGCTATGCAGTGGATAGGTCAAATTCCCAATTCTCCTTGGAAAATGGTCTTTTGAGAAAGGATAATTGTTTGTGCATCCCGAATGTGGGTATACTACTGGAGGAGTTGATGTATGAGACATATTTCACGAAATACTCAATCCACACAGGGAGCACAAAGATGCACAAAGACATGAAAAAGCTGTTCTGGTGGACGGGTTTAAAGAAGGACATAGCTCTTTACGTGGGAAAGTATCAGACTTGCGCCTTATTAAAAGCGTGTTGGGTACATTGGAATATATGTACCTGATTTGAAGAAGTCTCACCCTACTCAATGATATACATCAAGGTGTAATTGATGTGCTTTGAGTTTATTTGTGTAGGTTAAGTAACTGTAGGTTTGCAGGAAAAGTTTCTAAGTCCATGTGTCGATACCCAGAAGAAAAGTGTCGACACATAAGAAGGCTTGTGTCGACACCTAGAGAAGCAGTGTCGACACTTGGAGTAATTGTGTCGACACCAAGAAGGCAGAGTCGACACCAGAAGGAAAGTGTCGACACATACAGGTAGTGTCGACACACAGTGAAGAATTGTCTACATAATCAGTGTCGACACTTAGAAGCATTATCGACACCCAGAGAAACTTTGTCGACAGCAAAAATGTCGACACAAAGAGGCTGTGTCGACACTCAGCAAAACTTCAACAAAGTTCAAGTACATGTGTCGACATAAGGAGATGTGTCGACACTCAGCAAAGTTTCAACACAGAAGGAATGTGTCGACATAAAAAAGATGTGTCGACACTCAGCAAAGTTTCAACACAGAAGGCATGTGTCGACACAAAGAAGATGTGTCGACACTTAGCAAGTTTCAACACAAGAAGATGTGTCGACACAAAGGAGTTGTGTTTTTGAGTCAGGAGGGTTGACTCAAGTCCTGAGAAGTGCAGGGAATTGGGCTGCACTTGTGGAGAAGTGGAGAAATCAGTGCAGAGTGACACGGGTGGTGACACGGGTAGTGACACGGGCGTGTCACTACCCGTGTGCATCGAGTTCCACTCGACAAGCCGTGTCGAGACTAACGAGCTGTGTCGACACCAAGTGACACGGGTAGTGACACGGCCATGTCCCTACCCGTGTGCGTCGAGATGATCTCGACGAGGCGTGTCGAGATCGTCGAGAGGCGTCGAGATCGTCGAGCGGGGTCGACACTAAGTGACACGGGTAGTGACACGGGCGTGTCCCTACCCGTGTGCGTCGAGTTGAGCTCGACGAGAAGTGTCGAGATGTAACTCAAGAAGTACACGGCCAATAACACGTCCAGGCACACGGCCGTGTCATGTGGACACGGGTCGGGACACGGGCGTGTCCCTACCCATGTCAAACATTGAACCGACATGGAAACCGCCACGGCCGTTTCACGGAAGCAGGACACGGGTACGGACACGGCCGTGTCCCTACCCGGGTCACATTTTGTATATAAGGGGCAGAGAAAACCCTAGCCGTTTTCATTTCCATTTCTTCCCCTAATTCCTGTGAGAACTCCTGGTGAGAGGAAAACTGCAGGAGCAAGTTCTACCGAAGGAGATCCGCCATCGCCGTGAAAGAGAAGATGCCGCCAAGGAGAACTACGCGATCCATGGCCGGAAATGGTGGTACCGCTGGAGCCAACGTGAGTTTCCTACCCTCTCCCTTGGTGCTAGATCTATAGTTGTTTCTTAGGAGTGACATCGACTCAAGAGAGTCTTGATGGAGAGGAGAAGATTTCTAGGTTAGGCCATGTTAGAACTTGTGTTCTAGACTTTAGATCTCTTCAACCCTTCCCCTTTTCTTCAATATGACGATGGGTGGATGGTCTCGTGAGTAGTTTATGGCCTTTGAGGTTGAATAAGGGAGGAGAATATTTCTGGAAAATTTAGGAACGATCGCCTTGAGGAGGAAGACGAACCGATGCCGTTCATTTTTCTTTAAGATGCGCGCAGAATCTGTATTCTGCGCGCAGCAATCTTCTAGGCCATTTTCCCGATGGATATAACCGGATCTGGGCTTTAGGCTAAACACGAACGTTGTAGCCCTTAGAAATACCTTTCCAACGAGATGTTGCACAACTCCAGGCGATGTCTGTAGCCACGGGAAAGCCTGATTGAATGTGCTGTCCGACAAATCCTGTACACAGAAATTGTGTTCTGTGCGCAGCGGACTTCGAGGCCGATTTCAAATAGGATAACGTCAAATCTGGGTTAAGGTCTGAATACGAGAGTTGTAGAACTCGGAAATACCTTTCCATCGAGGGGTTACACGACTACACCGAATTCCTGTAGCCTCGGGAATCTCCGGTTGAAGTTGCTGTCCAGACTATTCCTGCACTTAAAAATCTGGGTTTATAACGTTTGGATTTGGATTCGGAGAAACTAATATCACAGGTAACCCTGAGGCTTGGATAAACTCTTATGAATAATTAATTCAGTCGCATAAATGATGAAGATTATTAATCGGATTCCATGAGATCGAATTGTAAGATAGTATACTTGAATGATTTGACTTGTTAGAAGTTAGTAGATTTTTATACATGTGCATCTTGATATATTGTGTTGAAATCACCTGATATGACATATAGAAGGATAACTCATGGCCATGTGAATGTTGAATAGTGGACTGAATTTGGTAGTCCAATACTTAGAGCGTCGTCTTCCTATGGGTAGTATAGTGAAAGTTTGTAAGTGCGGTGTTGACCGCCACTTGTTTTGGTTGTGTTGAGATAAGGTGTGGATGGATGGTTGGGCCGTGCCCTCGTGCTCACTCCGAGGCCCCTTCCATGATATGTTGATGTGGAATTTGCATGTGGTGTGAGCCGACATGCGGTGTCGTAATCCTGGGTTAAGGATAGTGTGGCAGGTCTACGGGCTCGCCAGTCGTCACACCGACGGGAGTTGGCAGTTAGACTTGGTCGGTTTGGGCTGTGTCCTCGGTGTTCACGTCCCGAGGCCCCTCCGGCCATGTGAACGGTTGGGCTGTGTCCTCGTGCTTCTTCCGAGGCCCCTTCCGGGTCACGCAAGGCCAGTTCGGGCTGTGTTCTTGGTGCACATCTACCCAAGACCACGCTGGGCCATAGTACGCAGGGACTCCGCTGTTGTGTTCTTAGCGTTGAGGCGTACGGAGGCCTAGGTGAAGTAGTGTGATAGCCGCCTAGTAGTAGAAGTGCCCGTTCTACTGTCACCGCCTGGCCACGGCGGCTGATGCCTGAGAGGTTAGCTACCTGCTCGAAAAGTGGGAACTATAGTCTGTGTCGACATAGCAATTGCATGGGTGTGCATGGGTGAGTCATTGCATAGCATTCATAGCATTTCATAACATTGCACAACAAGATCCTCATCGTATAAGTTTGTATGGGCACTCTTATACGATGAGTTACTTTTATGTAACCCGATCCTTAACTTATAAGTTTGTATGGGCATTCTTATAAGTTAAGTTACTTTCCTGCTGTTACTTATACTTGCTAGTTTAGTGTAGCTCTTACATAAATGCTGATTATGATACTGTTACTCTTACACTACTGCCACCTGCTTGTACTTCCTTTACTTGCATACTTGTTATATACTATACTCTTGTTCCTTTTCTCCGCCCGGTGCCGAGGAGTCGCCGGGGGAGCGGATGTGAAACCACTTAGTCGTTTCGACTAACGGTTGCTACGTCTCCCTTTTTAGGAGGTCACGCCGCAGGTGGAGCAGCCGCAGACTACGCAGCAGGACAGCCAGGCCAGGATGACAGGGCCTGAGGTGACGGTGCCGTCGATACCGTCAGTTACTGATGTTAATATTTGATACTCTGATGTAGCCCGTTTGGGCAATGTTTAGCTGTACTCTGATATATGGTAGAAGCATGTTTTAGCTTCTATTTATTGATGTATATGGATATTATAACTTAGTGTGGATTTTGACTTCTGGATGTTTATTTATTTGGTTGGGTTGGCTTGTTATATTGATATTGTTGTAGCCGGCGGAATAGGAGTCTTGTGGTACAGGTTAGCCCGTGTGCTAATGCTACCGCAAGGCGGCTGTTCCGGGCATAAGACTCCCCCTTCGTGCTGTGTTTGGGATCCGGGGAGGGGGGGGGGTCTTACAAATGGTATCAGTTTGCCACGATCCTCAACTAAGGAAGTCATTCAACAATGGTGCCACCCCCGTTTGGTTAGTCGGTTTGTGGACAAACTGACTTTGCGGAAGCAGTGGTGTGCCCATATGTAATTCACATTGAGTTTGTCCAACTTTGACCTTGAGTTTAGCCAACCTGACCACAAATTTGTCATGAACGTGTAGGTTCCACTGCATGTTGAGCCGTTGGGGGGTACTCCTACCCCTCCCATACCCACTCAGTTCCAACAGTCTGAGTTGGGGCAAACACTCACTGCCATTCTTGATGCTTTTAAGGCACAGCAGGCTCCGGTGCAACAACAGGCCCCGAGCTCCAACTGGCTGAGCACCTTTCGGGCTCTCTCCCCTCCCGTCTACCTTGGGGCGGAGTCGGCTGTATGTACAGAGGAATGGCTAGAGACGATACAGGAGTTGTTGGCTGGTATCCGTTGCCCGACCAACATGGCAGTGACATTGGCAGTGTCCGTCTTGGACTTCCATGCGAAGAGGTGGTGGAAGTCCCTCATGGGATCTACCTTCCAAGGCCGGATCTACACAGAGATAAGTTGGAGTGAATTCTCGGAGGTTTTCTTGGAGCACTTTATCCCTACGTCGGCCCGAGATGAGCTTGAGCAGAGGTTCCTTCTATTAAAGCAGGGATCAAAGACGGTTACGGAATACCAGTGGGAATTCCAGCATCTCGCAAGGTTTGCGGATTCTTACGAGTTGGATGACAGAGGCTATGCTAATCGCTTCTACAAGGGGCTGCGAGATCCCCTAAGGCAGTCCCTTTTGTTTATAGCGGATGGTAGCTTGGCGGAGATCATTGATATGGCAAAAAGATTGGAGGCGGACCACATGGGATGTAGTAAGAGGCCTGCGGAGGACGTGATGGAAGCTGGCCCATGGAATAGAAGGAGGCGAGACTTCAGAGGAGGAAGGAGACATCAAAGAGGTGGAGGGCGTGTCCACCGAAACTATAGGGTGGAGCATCCAGTTCCGCAGCCTCCTGCGTTGCCTCCACCCCCACAGCCTCAGCGATTTCAACAACCTGAGGGGCGTCGTGGTCTGGTGTGCTTCGAATGCAACCAGCCGGGCCACATCCGACGTTTCTGCCCGCAGTTATTAGGGAATGTCCCTCCTGCTCTCCCTCCCGCTCTCCCTCCAGCAGCTCCTCGAGGGCGGGGATATATGCGTGGTCGAGGACGAGGACCGCCAAGAGGTAACCCCGGCCCTGCTAGGGATCAGGTGTATGCGCTTGACATGGCACAGGAACGGAACCCCCAAGAGGTGATTGCAGGTATGATTTAATTAGTTTATATATTTGCATGGTTTAACATGAATTGATTAGAACTTATTAGACACTAGCAATAAGTTTTGGTTGTTGGCACTTAGGCACCGTGATTATTGGCGGGAAGACGGCCTATGCACTGTTCGATACCGGTGCCTCACACTCTTTTGTGTCCGACGATTTCATAAAAGACGTGGGGGATGTTCAGTACTTCACGGGAATAGCCCGACGTGTACGCCTTCCGGATGGCTCGGAGATGATCGCAACCGCCAAGTGCGAGTTGGAGTTATTTATTGATGGGAAGGCCTTTGATACACCGGCCACGGTTTTGAGAATGTCGGAGTTTGACATCATTTTGGGCATGGCATGGCTGGATTGGCACTTCGCGAGGATCGACTGCGCGGAGAAGCGGATCTATTTGAGACATGGAGACTCTGACGTCATCTTCCAAGGTATTGGCTTTGCGCCCCGCATGATGTTATCTTCCATCCAGGTTGTAAAAGCTCATATGAAGGGGGACGAGGTCTTCATGATCTGGTTCGAGTTGAAGGAGGAAGCGTTGGAATTAAAGGATGTACGGGTTGTGCGGGATTTTCCCGAGGTATTTCCTGAGAAGCTACCAGGATTACCACCGCATAGAGAGGTCGATTTCCAGATTAATCTAGTACTAGGTGCCAAGCCTGTATCTAAGGCTCCGTACAGAATGGCCCCGAAGGAACTCGCGGAGTTTAGAGTTCAATTGCAAGAACTAGTAGATTCAGGGTTCGTTCGCCCCAGTTCATCACCATGGGGAGCCCCTGTGCTGTTCGTAAAGAAGAAGGATGGAACCCTGCGATTGTGCATAGATTATCGGGAACACAATCGGTTGACGGTGTGAAACACTTATCCACTACCTCTGATCGATGAGTTGTTCGATCAACTGGTGGGAGCACATTGGTTTTCTAAATTGGATTTGCGCTCCGGATACTATCAGTTGAGGATACAAGAAGGGGACATCCAGAAAACGGCCTTCAGTTCGAGATATGGTTTGTATGAGTTCACAGTAATGCCGTTTGGGCTCACAAATGCCCCTTCGGCCTTCATGAGCTTGATGAACAAGGTGTTTGAACCGTATTTGGACATCTTCGTCATTGTTTTCATCGACGACATCTTAGTCTACTCAAAGACGGAGGAGGAGCATGTCGAGCACCTGATCTTGGTTTTGAAGAAATTGAAGGAGCACGCCTTGTATGCCAAGTTTAGCAAGTGTGAATTCTGGCTTAAGGAGGTTGCCTTCTTGGGGCATGTGATCAGTGGAGCAGGGCTAGCAGTGGATCCAACAAAGGTGCGGGCCGTGAAGGAGTGGTCGCCCTTGAAGTCGGCGGTCGATGTACGAAGCTTTCTTGGGCTTGCTGGCTACTACCGCAAGTTCGTGAAAGGATTTTCCAAGATTGCCCTTCCTCTTACCTCCTTGACGAAGAAGGGTGTGCCATTTGAGTGGACACCTCAATGTGAAGCGGCATTTCAAGAGTTGAAAGATAGGCTTACCTCCGCCCCCATCCTTGCACTTCCGTCGGGGAAGGAAGGATTTCAGGTTTACACGGACGCATCATATCAAGGGATGGGTGCGGTGCTGATGCAGCACGGACACGTGATCGCTTATGCTTCAAGGCAGTTAAAGAAACATGAAATCAATTACCCGGTTCATGATTTTGAGCTAGGAGCAGTGGTGTTCGCTTTGAAGGTCTGGAGGCATTACCTATATGGCGTACACTGCGAGATTTTTTCCGATCACAAGAACTTGAAGTATGTCCACACTCAGAAGGAGTTGAACATGAGACAACGACGGTGGTTGGAATTTCTATGCGACTATGAGTTCACCATGAACTACCACCCCGGAAAAGCGAACTCCGTAGCCGATGCCTTAAGTAGGAAAGCGCCAGGCTCTAGCCCAGAGTCTCGGTTGATGAGTATGGAGTTGGCTCGGATGGTCGAAGAGATGGAAATTACTCTAGTATTCAAGGCTCCTTCGGCAGAGCATGCAGAGTATTTGGCCAACATTAGCATAGTTTGTGATATCCGAGACCGGATTCGGGTGGAGCAAGGAATGGATGCGGCCTTGGCCCCGGCAATCAAGGCAATTGAAGATGGGACCACCGATGAGTACACACTAAAAGACGGCCTCGTTTATCTTCGAGGCCGACTTTATATTCCCAAGGGTGGCAAAATTCGGGAGGATATAATGAGAGAGGCGCATTCCTCTCAATATTCAGTGCACCCGGGTATTGCTAAGATGTACGCCGGACTGCGGAAGACCATGTGTTGGCCGGGAATGAAGAAGGATGTTCGCTACTATGTTACACATTGTGAAGCTTGCCAAAGGGTGAAGGCTGAATGCAGGAGTCCCGGTGGTTTGTTGCAGTCTTTGCCAATTCCCGAATGGAAGTTTGAGGATATCTCCATGGACTTTGTCCATGGGCTACCTCGCTCACGCTCCGGGAATGATTCGGTGTGGGTTATTGTGGATCAACTGACAAAGGTGGCCCGGTTCATTCCAATGAAGAAGGAAGCACACGTGGATGTTTTGGTACGCCTTTTTGTGGAGCAATTTGTACGGTATCATGGCGTACCCAAGACAATTGTTTCGGATCAGGATGTTCGGTTTACATCCAATGAGTGGAAGGCGGTACAGGCGTATTTGGGCTCACGCCTAACCTTTAGTACCGCATTTCATCCTCAGACTGACGGGCAGTCAGAGCGGACCATCAGAAAGCTGGAGGATTTGTTGAGGTTATGTGTGTTGGACAGAGGAGAGCCGTGGGAAAGACTCTTACCCCTGGTGGAATTCTCCTACAATAATAGTCATCAAGCGAGCATCGGTATGGCGCCCCATGAAGCCCTTTACGGAAGAAGGTGTAGGACCCCCTTGTCTTGGGTGCAGGATGAAGATCCGAAGGCATTGAGAAATGAATTTATAGATGATACTGATGTGGCTGTCAGATTGATAAGAGACCGCATGTTGGAGGCTCAAAGTCGACAGGCAAAATATTACAATAAAAAGCACCGGATGGTGGAGTTCCAAGTGGGCGAAAAAGTGTACCTTAAGATTCGACCGATGCATGGAGTGTCGCGGGTGCGGGGAGTGAAAAAGCTCAGCCCAAGGTATGTTGGGCCTTATACTATATTGGAAAGAATTGGCCCGTTGGACTATCGGTTGGAGTTACCACCGGAACTAGAAAATCTTCACGACGTGTTCCATGTGTCGTCGCTTCGAAAAGCACTATTGCGGCCCGACCAATTTATTCCCACTGCTGATAGTGCAGTGGCGTCAGATAGGTCTGTGCGACTAGAGCCGGTACGGATTGTTGACAGCGAGACAAGAACATTACGCCGCAAAAGTGTCCCCTTAGTGAAGGTGCTATGGTTGAATCATGGGAAGGAGGAGTACACCTGGGAGCCAATGGATTTGATGCAGCAACGCTACCCAGAGTTGTTTGCCCAAGGTAATCTTATTTAAAAACATATGATAAATTTCCTGTTAAGCTTTTCTCCACACAGCCTAAGCCTGATTTCGGGGACGAAATCTTTTATTTTGTTTATAGGATTTGTAACGTCCCGAATCGCTCTAGGCCCCTAGTGTGTGTGTTTTTGAGTCAGGAGGGCTGACTCAAGTCCTGAGAAGTGCAGGGAATTGGGCTGCACTTGTGGAGAAGTGGAGAAATCAGTGCAGAGTGACACGGGTGGTGACACGGGTAGTGACACGGGCGTGTCACTACCCGTGTGCGTCGAGTTCCACTCGACAAGCCGTGTCGAGACTGACGAGCTGTGTCGACACCAAGTGACACGGGTAGTGACACGGTCGTGTCCCTACCCGTGTGCGTCGAGATGATCTCGACGAGGCGTGTTGAGATCGTCGAGAGGCGTCGAGATCGTCGAGCGGGGTCGACACTAAGTGACACGGGTAGTGACACGGGCGTGTCCCTACCCGTGTGCGTCGAGTTGAGCTCGACGAGAAGTGTCGAGATGTAACTCAAGAAGTACACAGCCAATAACACGTCCAGGCACACGGCCGTGTCATGTGGACACGGGTCGGGACACGGGCGTGTCCCTACCCGTGTCAAACATTGAACCGACATGGAAACCGCCACGGCCGTTTCACGGAAGCAGGACACGGGTACGGACACGGCCGTGTCCCTACCCGTGTCACATTTTGTATATAAGGGGCAGAGAAAACCCTAGCCGTTTTCATTCCCATTTCTTCCCCTAATTCCTGTGAGAACTCCTGGTGAGAGGAAAACTGCAGGAGCAAGTTCTACCGAAGGAGATCCGCCATCGCCGTGAAAGAGAAGATGCCGCCAAGGAGAACTACGCGATTCATGGCCGGAAATGGTGGTACCGCTGGAGCCAACGTGAGTTTCCTACCCTCTCCCTTGGTGCTAGATCTATAGTTGTTTCTTAGGAGTGACATCGACTCAATAGAGTCTTGATGGAGAGGAGAAGATTTCTAGGTTAGGCCATGTTAGAACTTGTGTTCTAGACTTTAGATCTCTTCAACCCTTCCCCTTTTCTTCAATATGGGTGGATGGTCTCGTGAGGAGTTTATGACCTTTGAGGTTGAATAAGGGAGGAGAATATTTCTGGAAAATTTAGGAACGATCGCCTTGAGGAGGAAGACGAACCGATGCCGTTCATTTTCCTTTAAGATGCGCGCAGAATCTGTATTCTGCGCGCAGCAATCTTCTAGGCCATTTTCCCGATGGATATGACCAGATCTGGGCTTTAGGCTAAACACGAACGTTGTAGCCCTTAGAAATACCTTTCCAACGAGTTGTTGCACAATTCCAGGCGATGTCTGTAGCCACGGGAAAGCCTGATTGAATGTGCTGTCCGGCAAATCCTGTACACAGAAATTGTGTTCTGTGCGCAGCGGACTTCGAGGCCGATTTCAAATAGGATAACGTCAAATCTGGGTTAAGGTCTGAATACGAGAGATGTAGACCTCGGAAATACCTTTCCATCGAGGGGTTACACGACTACACCGGATTGCTGTAGCCTCGGGAATCGCCTGTTGAAGTTGATGTCCAGACTATTCCTGCACTTAAAAATCTGGGTTTATAACGTTTGGATTTGGATTCGGAGAAACTAATATCACAGGTAACCCTGAGGCTTGGATAAACTCTTATGAATAATTAATTCAGTCGCATAAATGATGAAGATTATTAATCGGATTCCATGAGATCGAATTGTAAGATAGTATACTTGAATGATTTGACTTGTTAGAAGTTAGTAGATTTTTATACATGTGCATCTTGATATATTGTGTTGAAATCACCTGATATGACATATAGAAGGATAACTCATGGCCATGTGAATGTTGAATAGTGGACTGAATTTGGTAGTCCAATACTTAGAGCGTCGTCTTCCTATGGGTAGTATTGTGTAAGTTTGTAAGTGCGGTGTTGACCGCCACTTGTTTTGCTTGTGTTGAGATAAGGTGTGGATGGATGGTTGGGTTGTGCCCTCGTGCTCACTCCGAGGCCCCTTCCATGATATGTTGATGTGGAATTTGCATGTGGTGTGAGCCGACACGCGGTGTCGTAATCCTGGGTTAAGGATAGTGTGGCAGGTCTACGGGCTCGCCAGTCGTCACACCGACGGGAGTTGGCAGTTAGACTTGGTCGGTTTGGGCTGTGTCCTCGGTGTTCACGTCCCGAGGCCCCTCCGGCCATGTGAACGGTTGGGCTGTGTCCTCATGCTTCTTTCGAGGCCCCTTCCGGGTCACGCAAGGCCAGTTCGGGCTGTGTTCTTGGTGCACATCTACCTAAGACCCCGCTGGGCCATAGTACGCAGGGGCTCCGCTGTTGTGTTCTTAGCGTTGAGGCGTACGGAGGCCTAGGTGAAGTAGTGTTATACCCGCCTAGTAGTAGAAGTGCCCGTTCTACTGTCACCGCCTGGCCACGGCGGCTGATGCCTGAGAGGTTAGCTACCTGCTCGAAAAGTGGGAACTATAGTCTGTGTCGACATAGCAATTGCATGGGTGTGCATGGGTGAGTCATTGCATAGCATTCATAGCATTTCATAACATTGCACAACAAGATCCTCATCGTATAAGTTTGTATGGGCACTCTTATACGATGAGTTACTTTTATGTAACCCGATCCTTAACTTATAAGTTTGTATGAGCATTCTTATAAGTTAAGTTACTTTCCTGCTGTTACTTATACTTGCTAGTTTAGTGTAGCTCTTACATAAATGCTGATTATGATACTGTTACTCTTACACTACTGCCACCTGCTTGCACTTCCTTTACTTGCATACTTGTTATATACTATACTCTTGTTCCTTTTCTCCGCCCGGTGCCGAGGAGTCGCCGGGGGAGCGGATGTGAAACCACTTAGTCGTTTCGACTAACGGTTGCTACGTCTCCCTTTTTAGGAGGTCACGCCGCAGGTGGAGCAGCCGCAGACTACGCAGCAGGACAGCCAGGCCAAGATGACAGGGCCTGAGGTGACGGTGTCTTCGATACCGTCAGTTACTGATGTTAGTATTTGATACTCTGATGTAGCCCGTTTGGGCAATGTTTAGCTGTACTCTGATATATGGTAGAAGCATGTTTTAGCTTCTATTTATTGATGTATATGGACATTATAACTTAGTGTGGATTTTGACTTCTGGATGTTTATTTATTTGGTTGGGTTGGCATGTTATATTGATATTGTTGTAGCCGGCGGAATAGGCGTCTTGTGGTACAGGTTAGCCCGTGTGCTAATGCTACCGCAAGGCGGCTGTTCCGGGCATAAGACTCCCCCTTCGTGCCGTGTTTGGGATCCGGGGAGGGGGGGGTCTTACAGTGTCGACACACAAAATCAGTGTCGACACATTCTGAAGAAGCAGTGTCGAGAAGATGTTACAACAACACAAGGAGTTGTGTCGACACCATGAAGGCTAGTGTCGACACTTAGTCTACTTGTGTCGACACTTAGTCTATTTATGTCGACACATAAAGACTATCCGTCTCGACACTATCAGACAGTGACAGAGATTTCAAGAAGTGACTGGATGACTTGACAACTGTCATTTCAACCGGTCAACTTCAACTGTCAGAGCCAACAGAAGGTTGTTAGAAACGGATCAGCCGGTCACCATGCAGAAAGCTTATATAAAGGCTTATTCCTTTAATAGAAGAATGATGAATCAATGAAGTGAAAAACAACACAATAAGAAGAAGACCTTCAAGAGAAGATCTAAGAAGTTGGAGAGAGAGAGCTCCTTCTAAGTAGACCAGCTGTTGAACCAGGCTAATAAGTAAGATTCAGATTGAAATCAGAATCTCAAGACAGCAGTTGATTGAAGATCATCTGCATAGAGATACAACCCTACTGTGTTCTAATTCAAGAAGCTTTGAAGAAAGCCAAGGGAGGTTGATCTCTGCCGAGTTCTTCCAAGAACTCATCAAGAAGCCAGTCAACTCATCTCTCTCTATTAGAGTTGTGGTCATATACTTTGTATTTTCTAATTTCTGTAGGATCTTGTATAGATCTGAGTTGTAAGCCTAAATCTATAAAGGCTGAGGTAGGGCCTGTGAGCCTGAGTGTAGGAGAATCATTTCTCTGAGTGTAGGCCTTGTTGAAGGTTGAGGTAGGGCTGTTGTGCCTGAGTGTAGGTCATGTTGAAGACTGAGTTATAGGAGTGGGATCACTCTGAGTTGTAGGAACCTGTTTGGGGTTCTGAGTTGTAAGATCTGAGGATCTGAGGAGAAGTGGAGAAGTTAGGTCGAATCTAGTACACTACTAGATAGGCGAAGGGGGAAAGTGGATGTACCCAGACCTTGGGGAACCACTATAAATCCTATGTGCACTCTATGAATGTATGCTTGTATGGTTGTTGTGTTGTGATACTTGTAAAATTGCAATTACTGTACTGTATTTCTGCCTTTCAAGTTAAAAAGATATAGGTCACCTATTCACCCCCCCCCCCACTCTAGGTGATTAGGCATTGTTTCTTTCAAGTGGTATCAGAGGCAGGTTACTCAAAAAGAGACATAACAGTCTGAGTAAAGATCCTGTAGGAAGAATCAGATTAATCAAGATTCAATAAAATAGGTTCAACTGAGAATCACAAAGAGCTGGGGTCCATGAAATTGCCAATCTGCAGAAAAGAGATTTTTGGCATATGGAAAAAGAGGGTTAGACTTTTTATGGAAGCCTCTGACCCAAGAATTTACATTACAGTCAAAGAAGGGCCATATGTGCCAATGAAAGTATCTGTTCTAGATGCAAATCAGAGAACTCCAAAAGACTATTCAGAAATGACTAAAGATGAGATTATTCTGGCCACTATGGACAAGAGGGCCCAAAATATTATTGTAAGTGCAATTGATGATGCCACATTTCAGAACCTAATACATTGTAAAACCTCAAACGAAATGTGGGACACACTAATAGTTTACATGGAGGGATCTGAAGAAGTGAGACAAGATAGGAAGTCTTTGTTAAATCAAGAGTATGAAACCTTCAGACAAGGAAGGTCTGATAGCATTACTGAGTGTTATAAGAAATTCTATAGGATAGTCAATGAATTGATGTCCTATAGAAGAGAATTCAGCAATTATGAGCTGAATGATAAGTTCTTGAGATCCCTAACTAAGCACTGGGATACTAAGATTTGTACCATAAAGGAAATGGCCAAACTAGCTGATATACCTCCTCCAACATTGTTTGGAAAACTGTTATCTTATGAGATGCAACTAATGGTTAGGAAGGAGGAAGAGAAGACTACAAGAATGGAGCACAAGGAAAGAGCTGTGGCCTTCAAGACTGAAGCCACTAGGAAGTATAAAAGCAAGTCTCCATCTCCACTACAAATAGTTGCTGATACTGCTTCAGAAAATTCAGAGAACCAGAACTCAGACAGCAGTGAAAGTGATGAGGATTTTGCTGTCTTTACAAGGCAGTTTCAAAAGTTTCTGAAGAAGAAGTAGTGGAGGTCTAAGCCATCCACTTCACAGACAAAAGATGACTATTATCAGAACAGGAAGTCATCAAGGAATGACAAAAGAAAGTCTAAGCCTAGTAAAAATACATCCTCAAAAATAGTATGCTATTGTTGCAATAAACAAGGACATATAGTAGTTGACTATCCAGAAAAGAGGAAAGAGTCAACTGACAAGAAGAAGACTCAGTTCAAGGGCAAAACGGAAAGGTCCTCTGTTGCCAAGAAGGATAAGAGTTTGACTGATCAGTCATCTTCAGAAACAAATTCAGAAGCTGAAGCCTATATTGGACTGTTTGCTGAAGAGGAGGAAGATGAGTTCATGCAGCTAATGAACTCAATTTATGAGCATGAGGACAATCAGTGCAATGAACTGATGGCCTTAACAGAAGGAGACAAGATCCAGGATCAGCCTGGACCAAGTAAGGTACAATGTCTTTCAGATTATAGTACTGATTCAGAATCAGATACATGTGCATCAAGTGATGTGGGTGGGTCTGAATCTGAGGGTGATATTCATCAGCTGATGTATGAATATAGAGATGTATTGCAAGCACTTAAGAAGAGCAAAAATCTGGTTAAAACACTGACTAAGGAAATTGCTAGTCTTAAGTTGGCAGCTGCTGATTCCAACAAAGTGTTATTTCAAAAATTGAATGAGATTGCCAAGTTGAAAAATATTAATGTCATTCAATTGGGCACAATCATATTTAAGAATGATCAAATTAAAAATCTGGAGTCTAGACTTCAGAAGGAGAGAGAGATTGTTGCAAGTTTTTCTAAACCAAAATCCGTTTTACCTTTGATAGATGAGTTTATTCCTCAAAAGGGTAAGACTGGAATGGGGTTTACAAAACCTGCCAGGACAGTTAGGTCCAAGTCTAAGGGCAAAGCCCCAGCACTTAACAAAAAGCCTGCTGTAGATACTTCAGCCAGGGTTGTACCAAAACAAAGGTATAACAGGTTTGAGTGTTGGTGTTGTGGCAAGATAGGCCACTTTGCCATAGACTGTTGGCACAATTCAAGTGTCAAGGAGAGTAGCAAACTACCTGCTAGAAGAGCTACAGGTAGTTTTGTTAAAAGTCAAACTAACATGCACCAAGGACCCAAGAATTATTTGGGTTCTAAGGTTAAGTAATCTGTTTTGCAGGTGAGTCCAAGTGGTCATGCCCCTATATGGTACTTGGACAGTGGATGTTCCAGGCACATGACTGGAACTAGGGGGTTGCTGAAGGATTATACATCTATCAAAGATGGGCCTAAGGTTACCTTTGGTGGTTCAGAAAAAGGGATCATCAAAGGCTTTGGTAACATTTCTTGTAACCAAATTACAATTACTCAAGTGGCTTATGTAAAGGGTTTGAAACATAACCTCATTAGTATAAGTCAGCTGAGTGATTTAGGATATGACATCTCATTTGTCAAAAATGGTTGTCATATCAAGAGGTCATATGATCAAAAGATCATTCTGACAGGATATAGGAAGAGAAATGTCTATTGTCTAGACATTATGTGTGAGAAAAATGCTTCTCCTATTTATCTTGTAGCTGATGAAAGAGTCTCACATTGTGTTAAATGGCACAAGAGGCTGGCTTATCTTAACTATAAGACAATTGGCCAACTCTTTAGCAAAGAGTTAGTGAGGAATGATCCTCAGGTTAAGTGTATAAAAGATGGGATATGCTCAGCTTGTCAAAAGGGCAAGTAGACCAAATCCACCTTTCATAGCCTTGAGAACAAAGATGTTGTGAGGTGTCTATACCTCTTGCATATGGATATTTTTGGTCCTATGTCAGTTCACAGCCTAGGTAGGAAGGTCTATACATTTGTGGTAGTTGATGTCTACTCAAGGTATTCCTCGTTGTTCTTCCTAAGGCAAAAATCTGAAACTCCAAGTATCTTGTATAGTTTTGTTAAACAAATTCAGAATGAATTGGACAGTACAGTGGTCAAAATCAGAAGTGACCATTGTACTGAATTTCAGTCTGAATGTATGACAAAACTGTGTGAAGAGTTTGGAATTTTTCAGGAATTTTCCTCACCAAGAACACCTCAGCAAAATGGTATTGCTGAAAGGAAAAATAGAACCTTGATAGAGGCTGGTAGAACCCTATTGAGTGACACTTCTCTCCCAGAATATTTCTGGGCTGAGGCAGTAAACACTGCTTGTCATGTGATTAATAGGGCTACTATCACCAAGAGCCACAAGAAGACCCCCTATGAGATTGTGAAGGGCAGAAAACCAAATCTATCCTATTTCAGGATTTTTGGTTGCAAGTGCTATATCCTTAACAATGGTTAAGTCTTATCTAACCAAGTTTGCTGTCAAATCCCAAGAGGGGATCATTGTTGGGTACAGCAACAACAGTAAGGCTTATAGGGTCTACAACTTGATTACTCAAGTTGTAGAAGAGTCTGTTCATGTAGTTTTTGATGAAGCTAGACTCATTAACAATGAATTGCCAAGTTGTGTTTGCAGCTCCACAGGTGTAACTGAGAAGATGGACAAGCTTACCTTAACAGAAGGTCCTTCTACAAGTCAGCAAGTGGAGGATGGTAGCTGCTGTCCAGGGGGAGTACAAGATACTCCTGTTACTGAAGAAGACCAAGAGGTGCAGTTGAATGAAGAAGCTGAAGGTGTACAACCAGAAGACAGGCTGCCTCCAGCAAATAAGCATTTAAAAGATCATCCAGCCAATCAAATTATAGGTGATCTCAGACAAGGGGTACAAACAAGGAGCAGGAATCTAAGTTCAGTTCTCTACTCCAGCTTTCTTTCCCAGGTAGAGCCAAAGAAATTTGAAGAAGCAATCCTAGACCCTCATTGGATTGAGGCCATACAAGAGGAGTTATACCAGTTCAAAAGATGCAAGGTCTGGGAGCTAGTTCCTAAACCAAAGGACCACAACATTATTGGAACTAAGTGGATCTTTAGGAACAAATTGGATGAGAATGGAATTATTATAAAGAATAAAGCTAGACTAGTTGCAAAAGGATATAGGCAGGAATAAGGTATTGATTTTGATCAAACCTTTGCTCTAGTAGCCAGACTGGAAGCAATAAGGATGTTCCTTGCCTATGCAACATATCAAGGATTTAAGGTATATCAAATGGATGTTAAGTCAGCTTTTCTGAATGAAAATCTGAAGGAAGAAGTCTATGTACAGCAGCCATCAGGTTTTGTAGATTCTTATAAACCTGATTATGTATATAGACTTAGGAAGTCTTTGTATGGGTTAAAACAAGCCCCTAGGGCTTGGTATGAGACCCTGTCTAGTTTCCTCATTGAGAATAAATTCACAAGGGGGAAAATAGACAAGACTCTATTCCTTAGGGAATCCAGAGGCAAGATTATCTTAGTCCAAATATATGTAGATGACATCATATTTGGGTCTACAGAAAGTAGTCTTTGCAAAAAGTTTGCAAAACTAATGCAAGGATAATTTGAAATGAGCAGTATGGGGGAACTTAAGTTCTTCTTGGGTCTCCAAGTTAGACAGACTGAGGATGGTTTATCCATATGCCACTCTAAGTTCACCCTAGAATTGATAAGGAAGTATGGTATGGAATCATCCACTACCATGAAAACTCCTATAGGGTCAACAATGTCACTAAGCAAAGATGATGCCTAGAAACCTGTAAATGAAATTTTGTATAGAGGGATATTTGGCTCCCTACTGTATTTGACTGCTAGTAGACCAGATATCATGTATGCTACATGTGTCTGTGCAAGGTACCAAGCTTGCCCTAAAGAATCTCATTTGACAGCAGTCAAAAGAATTTTGAGATATCTTAAGGGCACTCCTTATCTAGGCCTTTGGTACCCTAGGAATGGAGATTTTGAACTGACGGGTTATTCATATGCAGATTTTGCAGGCTGCAAGGAAGATAGAAAGAGTACCACAGGAACCTGTCAATTTCTAGGTGGAATGCTGATATCATGGAGTAGCAAGAAGCAAACCAGTGTGGCTATCTCCGCAGCTGAGTCAGAGTATGTGGCTGCAGGAAGCTGTTGTGCACAACTACTATGGATACAACACCAGCTAGAAGATTATGGTATTCAAGTAAGTAGAACACCTTATTTTGTGATTCTACTAGTGCCATTTCTATTGCAAATAATCCTGTCTCCCATAGTAGGACTAAGCACATAGAAATAAAGTACCATTTTCTAAGAGAACATGTGGAAAAAGAAGATATTTCCCTAGAGTATGTTAAGACAGATAATCAGTTAGCTGATATGTTTACTAAGCCCTTAGATGAAACCAAATTCAATAAATTTAAAATTGAATTAGGGATGATAAACTTAGAATAGTTTACAAAAAATTGGCTAAGTAAAATGGTGTCGACACACAGAGTTGTCTGTGTCGACATATAGAAGTGGTGTCGACATTTCAGAGAAATGGTGTCGACACATCTAGGATTTCTGTGTCGACACTTCATAGAATTTGTGTCGACACATGCAGTGTAGGTGTCGACACATCCAGGGTGGTGTCGACACTTAGGATTTACACAGAATTAGTCTAGTAGAGTCTCGACTAAGTGTCGAGCTGAGTGGTGTCGACACATATATAAGTGTCGACACATATATTCTGTCGACTATACTTGTGTCGACACATAGTTGTCGAGACATTATAAGTAAGTGTCGAAACTTTTCAACAGTGTCGACACAATTCAAGTATGTTAACGCGCCTTTTCACCTTCGACTCTAGAAAGGTATAAATAGGTTTTCCCCATTGTTTATCGACACGCTCACCGTAGTTTCGAGGCCAAACTTGTGTGTCGACATCTCTCTTCTCTAAATTCAAAATTTCTTCAAACCCTAATGGCGCCCAAGCTAGAAGAGAACATTAACGAAGGATATGAGCTCGTGCGTCACGCCTTTGATGACGCAGAAACAGAAATCAAAGGTGTGGTTACCCTAATTGCCGAGACTGGACTAGAATATCTTGTATCAGAACCAATCAAGATCTAGAAGATGGAAGTCCTTGAATTCTTGGGTGTAGCTACTCTTGATGACTCAGGACTCAAGATTAAGTCCAGAGTCCATGGGACAAAAGTCAAGGTCAAACAGAAAAGCCTAAGAAAGGTACTTTAACTACCAAGAACAAAAGAGGAAGAAGATGTATCTGCTTCTAAGACTAGAGATGCATTGAAATGGTGTAGATTAGACTCAAACCTGAAAATTGGATCAGTTTTCAACAGGAAAGGCATGAAAATGCAGGGCAAATTCTTGTCTGAAATAGTTGGCAAGGTCATCCTGAGCAAGCCTAGAGGACATGACAGAATTTCATCTCATATGTTCAGTCTGATGACTAGGATAATCTTCAAACTTAATACTGATTGGTCAGTAGTTCTGTTTGATAAGATAAAAGAGAGCCTGAAAAAACCCAATCTGGGAAGAATTCTGAGTCTATACCTAGCTGGAAGCATTCCTGAGGTGATGAATCAAGCTACTGGTTCAAAGATAAACCACATGAGGAGAATGGATGTCAGAATTTTCTCAAGGTGGGATAGGGTGCTGACAAGGGAACTGCCATCTCCAGAAAAGGACACACCTCAGAAGAAGAAGAAGAAGACAGTCATTGTGGCTCAAGAATCCTCCAGCAGCTCTGAAGAGCAAGTGGTCTTTAGTCCTGAAGATGAAGAGACTGGAAATGCTGGACAGTCTCCAGCATTACAAGAAGATGCACAGAGGCAGGGGGAGCTACCCTCAGCTAGCCCAATTCACCTGGATCCACTACAGGGGGAACCTCTACATATGGAAGAGCCAACTCCACTAGAGAGTGAAAGGGCTACCCAAACCATTCTAGAGGTAATCATTGAAATTAATCAATTAGATTTCACTATTGAGGATGAAGTTTTGACTGATTCATTACCTGATGTTCATCAGCAAATACAGATACAACCTCAACCACACGATGTTGTCATGGAGGACACAGCTGTTGCTGATAGAGTGGTTGATGAGATCAGAGATTCTCCAGCCCATCCTCAACAGGAATTTACATTAGAAGAGCTATTCCCTGATCTTGTACAGACAGACCTTGAGAGAGAAATAGCTGCTGTTGAGGGGGAGAAGGCCAATATTGAGGGGGAGCATGTGGAGATTGTAAAGGAAACTGCAAGCAAGGAGACTGAGGAGCCAAGAGATGCTGAAGCGCTACCAAGGGCTGAGAAGGATTCACATCCTAGTCCTAAGGATAGAGTAGACATAGTCAGTACTTCTGCTTCAGAAGATGAAGAGGCTGCTAGAGCCAAGAAAAGGAAATTCCAGCTCTTCAAGAGAAGAAGTCATAACTACAAGAAAGCTTTACAAACTATTGCACCACAACAAGCTCCAACAACTGATTATAGTGCTCTTATGGTAGCATTTCAAATCAAGCTAGATGAGCAAAGGAAGGCTTTACAAACCTATATGGATGAAGGTCATAAGTCACTTCAATTTGATCTGGCACAAGACATCAAATCTATCAGATTTGAAGTAAATCAAAACAAAAAGGAAATGTCTGACTGCTTCCATAAAGGAGGGAATGTAGTGGTCTATCTTGCTACACATCAAGAGAATCTCAAGAAACAACTTGATGATCTTGCAGTAAAACAAGGCTATGTCCTGGAAAACCAGATAAGAATGAATGAAAATTTAACTGAATCACACAATGTGATAGTCACTAAAATACAGAATCTTGCAGCTGATCAGACTGCAGTAAATGCTACTGCCAAGGAAGAGTTTGATAAGCAACTACAAGAAATTCTACTTGCAGTTCACACTGCCATTGCAGATTCTCAAAAGATAATTACTGACAAGCTCCAAAGGTTAAAACCTTTCTATAAGGATGGAGTTAATTATTTGAATGCTCAAATCAGATTCCAGAAAGATGATCTTAGGGATCACATAGAGAGAGAAGTCATAAAGGGGGAGAGGGTATTAGTCAAGGCAGGCTCTGATCATGCCAAATGGATTTCAAACTCCATCAGAGCCACCCTTGGATATCCACCTTTATGTGATGATGACAATGCGGCAGTCTGGCATAAATCCTATTTATTTTGGAGGAGAGCAGGCTGAAGTAGCTCAAGTGATATACCCTCCTGCAGACTTTGACAAGATACATCAAGAGATACAGACTATGTATAGTCCTCCTAAAGATGCTCACAATGTCATCATTGAGAAAGTTGTACAGCCTGTGCCAGAGGCAATACTAAAAGAACAAGAGGCTTTGTTAAAAGAACAAGAGGCTCAATTATCTAAGAAAAGGTTCAGAGAGCAGGCTGAATTAAGGCCAGATTTTGAACAATGGAGCCCCACATCCAGGAATATCATCTTGACTTCTTGGAAGGCTGCTAAGGACAATGTCATGGATAGAGGCAAGTGGTATTCTGACCTGGAGTGGAGAAAACATGAGAATAGGCAAGAGGACATTGTATAATAAAGAAGGAAGGCTAAACTGGGAAAGTTACCTCCTAATACACAGGAGCCTAGCAAGTATTTCCCTAAGCCTTATCACTATTTTGAAAGGCAGAAGATAAAGGCTGAAGAGCTGAAAAAGAAAGATCTCAAAGGAAAGAAGCCTGCTGCTGCTGATGACAATGAAGCTCATGTTCAAGCAAAGATTCAATATGGAAAGGGGATTGTTATCAAGGAGCCTGAACAGCCATAGGATAGAAATTTTCTTAAGTTTACAATTTGTAACCATTTGTATTAAACTCTATATAAACTTTTGATTAATGAAAATGTTGGAATTTGTAAGAACAATGTTATGTGTTCAATCTATTACATTAATTATTCTGAGATAATTGTTTATACATGTTCTGTTTATACATGTTTAAGTTCTTACCCTGTCATATATTACTTTTTTACATCATACTGAGAATTTGTTATGTATGGTGTATATCATTGACTAAGGGTTATGACTTCTCCAAATAGGGCGACATTGTTGGGTACATTGGAATATATGTACCTGATTTGAAGAAGTCTCACCCTACTCAATGATATACATCAAGGTGTATTTGATGTGCTTTGAGTTTATTTGTGCAGGTTAAGTAACTGCAGGTTTGCAGGAAAAGTTTCTAAGTCCATGTGTCGACACCCAGAAGAAAAGTGTTGACACTTAAGAAGGCTTGTGTCGACACCTAAAGAAGCAGTGTCGACACTTGGTGTAATTGTGTCGACACCAGGAAGGCAGAGTCGACACCAGAAGGAAAGTGTCGACACATACAGGCAGTGTCGACACACGGTGAAGAATTGTCTACATAATCAGTGTCGCCACTTAGAAGCATTATCGACACCCAGAGAAACTTTGTCGACAGCAAAAGTGTCGACACAAAGAGGCTGTGTCGACACTCAGCAAAACTTCAACAAAATTCAAGTACATGTGTCGACACAAGGAGATGTGTCGACACTCAGTAAAGTTTCAACACAGAAGGAATGTGTCGACATAAAGAAGATGTGTCGACACTCAGCAAAGTTTCAACACAGAAGGCATGTGTCGACACAAAGAAGATGTGTCGACACTTAGGAAGTTTCAACACAACAAGATGTGTCGACACAAAAGAGTTGTGTCGACACTTAGCAGAAATCAACTAAATATTGAAGAAGAAGAAGGCTTGTGTCGACACACAAAATCAGTGTTGACATATTCTGAAGAAGCAGTGTCGAGAAGTTGTTACAACAACACAAGGAGTTGTGTCGACACCATGAAGGCTAGTGTCGACACTTAGTCTACTTGTGTCGACACTTAGTCTATTTGTGTCGACATATAAAGACTATCTGTCTCGACACTATCAGACAGTGACAAAGATTTCAAGAAGTGACCGGATGACTTGACAGCTGTCATTTCAACCGGTCAACTGCAACTGTAAGAGCCAACAGAAGGTTGTTAGAAACCGGATCAGCCGGTCACCATGAAGAAAGCTTATATAAAGGCTTATTCCTTCAACAGAAGAATGATGAATTAATGAAGTGAAAAACAACCCAATAAGAAGAAGACCTTCAAGAGAAGATCTAAGAAGTTGGAGAGAGAGTGCTCCTTCTAAGTAGACAAGCTATTGAACCAGGCTAATAAGTAATATTCAGATTGAAATCAGAATCTCAAGACAGCAGTTGATTGAAGATCATCTGCATAGAGATACAACCCTACTGTGTTCTAATTCAAGAAGCTTTGAAGAAACCCAAGGGAGGTTGATCTCTGCCAAGTTCTTCCAAGAACTCATCAAGAAGCCAGTCAACTCATCTCTGTCTATTAGAGTTGTGGTCATGTACTTTGTATTTTCTAATTTCTATAGGATCTTGTATAGATCTGAGTTGTAAGCCTAAATCTATAAAGGCTGAGGTAGGGCCTGTGAGCCTGACTGTAGGAGAATCATTTCTCTGAGTGTAGGCCTTGTTGAAGGCTGAGGTAGGGCTATTGTGCCTGAGTGTAGGTCATGTTGAAGACTGAGTTGTAAGAGTGGGATCACTCTGAGTTGTAAGAACCTGTTTGGGGTTCTGAGTTGTAAGATCTGAGGAGAAGTGGAGAAGTTAGGCTGAATCTAGTACACTACTAGATAGGTGAAGGGGGAAAGTGGATGTACCCAGACCTTAGGGAACCACTATAAATCTTGTGTGCACTCTGTGAATGTATGCTTGTATGGTTGCTGTGTTGTGATACTTGTAAAATTGCAATTATTGTACTGTATTTCTGCCTTTAAAGTTAAAAAGATATTGGTCACCTATTCACCCCCCCTCTAGGTGATTAGGCACTGTTTCTTTCAAAGCGGAATGTCAAAAGCCTGTAGGTTTCCTGAACTCGTTACGAATTCCGGTATGGAAGCTCGATGATATCTCTATGGATTTCGTGCATGGGTTGTCGAGATCTCAGAGCCAGAACAATGCCCTGTAGGTGATCATTGACTTATTGAAAAAGGTATTGCACTTCATATCAAATAAAAAGGATGATCTAGTTGAAAATTGGCTAAGTTGTATGTTGACAACATAGTAAGGTTGCACGGTGTGCCCCATAGAATCGTTAGTGACTGGGACAGGCGCTTTACTTTTAATCATTGGAGGCTAATCCAACAGTTATCGGGCACTCAACTGAAGTTCAGTACGCCCTTTCATCCGCAAACAGATGGTCAGATCGAGAGGACCAACAGGACAATGGAGAATATGCTTTATATGTGCGCCTTGGATTTCGGGAAGAGGTGAGAGGACCATCTCTATATGATTGAGCTCTCCTATAATAATAATATCTATCAAGCTAGCATTTAGATGGTGCCCTTCGAAGCTTTATACGGTACAAAGTGTCGTACTCCTTTAGCTTGGGCGGAAACAGGCGAATCAAAGTTGTATAAGCGTAAAGAAGTCGAAAATGCAAATTTGACTATACGCACTATACGAGAGAGACTTTTGGTGGCCCAGGATAGACAAGCTAAGTATTACAATGCTAAACACCGAAATGTGGAGTTTGCGGTGGGAAATTGGGTATATTTGAAAATAAAGCCATTCAAAGGCTTGTCCAGTATTTTACGCTTGAAAAAGTTGAATCCTAAGTATCTTGGTCAGTTTGAAGTGGTTGAGCGAACTGGAGAAGCTACCTATCTATTAGCTCTTTTAGCAGAGCTAAGTGGTTTGCATGATTTGTTTCACATATCGGTGTTGCGAAAAGCTTTATAAGAGCCTAAGAAAGTGGTGGCTGATGATCAGGTACCGGTCAATGATGGACTGACGAAGAAGGTTAGACTCATTCGATTCGAGAATACGTAGGTCAGGTAGCTATGAAATAAGGCAATTGGGATGGTCAAAGTCCGTTGTGACAACTGTGTCGCGAAGAATTGACATAGTAACGTGAGCAAACCATGCGAGATGAATTTCCCGTGTTGTTTTTGTAAAGAAGAGTTGTAATAGTTTTGTACTATTTTTCCTACAGATGAATAAAATTTCGGGACAAAATTTACGTAAGGAGGGGAGGTTTGTAACACCCCAAAAACTGTAAAATACAACGTAAACATGGCTATCATCGGACGATAGTGGGTATCGTTGGTGATAGTACTCGACACACTTGATGCTTTAAACGAAGCGTTGAGTAGACTCAATGAATCGTTTAGTCGACAATCACGTATTGATAGTGAGTCTTGCGCCGCGATACCACTCAATGCACTCGACACACTCAACGCATTCGACGCTCTCAATGCACTCGACACACAAGATGCTTTCAACGAATCATCGAGAAGGCTATCCGAATGGCAATAGTGGGTATCACTATGGCTAGACATGTGTCGAATTTCCAGACGACGGTCGAAGAACGGTGGTTGACTGGGGTCAAAGCAGCTACCGATGATATTGCCTAGGCGATAGGGGATATCGCCCGATGATAGCGATAAATTTGACTGGTCAGCTGAGATCGTAGCCATTCATTCCTATTGAAGAGAGGATCATGTGGCAGGGATAAATCCCAAGGTCACTTAAGCAGAGGAGTGGATAAAAGAGAAGTCATTTTCTCTTCTCTCATTCTCTCTCCTTCTATCCATCAAGTTCTTAGAAGAAAGAGCTAAGGAAGAAGATGGTTGAAGACTGAAGCTTTGCAAGCTTAGTGGAGGAGATCCCGTCATCAAAATCAAGAACCGAAGAAAGATCCGTGTAAAGGAAAGCGAGATGCTCCTTTCCAGCCGGATAGAAAGCTTTTTCAAGGCTCCAAAATGAACAACGAAGGTAACGATCTTCCTTCTTGGACAAGTGAAGTCCTCCTTTTGCATACACACGGAATCCCCCACCAAAAGGTAAAAAAGCAAAGGGAATATTGATGGATTGATAAGTAATATCCCCAGGTAGTTTTGCATATAGAATTCGAAAATCATAGTACAAAATAGGCATGATGTGTGAATCACATCCGGACAGGTTGGTCTAGATTGGTGATTTTTTATTTTCCGTGTCGGAGAAGACTCTGAGTATAAACGGGTAGTTTATGGAGTCTGAAGGGTTGTGCCTATGAATGGGAGTAGCAGGAAGTACTGGATCCACTCTTCAGGAAAATACCCAGAAAATACCACGGTTGTGAGAAATCGTTAGATATCATCGGGCGACAGTGAGTATCGCTGGTGATAGCTCTTGGGGAGTTATATATTGTATGAAAGACCAGTTTTGTGGAACTGCAGGATGCTGCATGGTTTTGGCTGGAAAGATGTTCCAGTTGTGGCTGAATCTAGAGACAGAGGAGAGTTATGTCGCTTAACGCAAGGCAAGAGTGACTATCGCTGGAGATAACTTCTAGATAGCATATTACTTGTAGGGCCTGTCTCGTGGAGACCGCGGGGATAGAAGGTGAGCTATGAGCCTGGGTGCCCAGCTATGGTTGTGAGTGTCATTTTGTGTCGATTGCAGGCTCTGGTCCTTGGGATCTGGTGGGTGGCAGTCGAACCTAAGAGCTTGAAGAACCCAGCTAAATAAAGGCCAGTGAGCCGAAAGGGAAGGGGGAGGCTAACCCGCATCTTGTCGTTCTCGGTGATTGTTGGGACCGTCGGCGTGGCGATTTGAGCAACAGGATGTGGCTGAACTGTACTCATGTTATGTCGTTCGGACTAGAATGCCTAAATTAACTGGCTTCGTCGTTGGCATAATGAGAGTCTTAGGCCCCATGCTGGAAAAACTAGAATGCTCAAGTGAACCATCAAGTCCGAGGCTGTGGATGGTGGTGGGACATGGAGAAGTCCAGTACACCGAGAACATTCCCTGAGTGCACGAGGCGTATGGCAGATCGAGCCTAGGTCTGTGGCGAATGGTGCTTAAGTGCACGCTCTGTCTGTCAATATATATATATATATATATATATATATATATATATATATATATATATATATATATATATATATATATATATATATATACTATGCATGCAGGGAAGGAATACCGTTGCCACGGGCATGGGGTTGGGTCGTGATAAATTGGTCAGCTAAAGCTGACCGTTGCCTTATTTGTCATCCTTGTGATGGATTGTCCATGTGTAGGTGCTGGAGAGCCGAACGGGAAATAGCGGGTTGCTTGCCTTGTTGCTATGCCGACCCTCGAAGACCAAGTAAAGAGCCTTTATTATTTTCTTTCATTTGTGGCCGGCCTGCGCGCCGATGTTTGTAAACCACACTTTTGAAGCATAACTGTAAGGCCTTATGGCCGTAACGTTTTGTGTATTTTTTAAAACATTTCTGATTTGTATAATAGTGCACATTCACATGAATTGAGTTCAGGTAACCTTGAAGCTTCCGCTAGAATGCTCTGAGTTAGGATTTGTTTGATCTTGTGATATTAACATGTAAATCTGCTGACTGTCTGTCAAATATGGCATAAGGCCCCGGATGAATCCTTTGTTATATTTCATGTGACGGATGGAGGTATTAAAAAAAGGAAAGTTTGGCCCCAAGAAGATACCACTGACCAGGCTCTCACTGGCGGATAGGTCTGGAAGTCACCTGGCGAAGGAAAGAAAGTTTGGCCCCGAGCAGATCCTGCTAACCAATCTCTTACTAAATGGCAGGTCTACAAGTCACTCGGTGACAGAAAGAAAGTTTAGCCCCGAGAATATCCTGCTAACTAGGCTCTCACTAGCTGACAGGTCTAAAAGTTACTAGACGACGGAAAAAAAAATTTTGGCCCCTAGCAGATCCCGCTGACCAGTCTCTCACTAGCTGTCAAGTTTGGAAGTCACTAGAAAGCAGAAAGAAAGCTTGGCCCCGAGCAGATCCCACTGAACAGACTCTCACTAACGGGCAAGTTTGGAAGTCACTCGGTGGCAAAAAGAAAGTTTGACCCCCAAAAGGATCCCGCTGACCTAGTTCTCATTAGCTGTCAGGTCAAGAAGTCACTCGATGGCAGAAAGAAAGTTTAGGCCTGAGTAGATCCCGCTGACCAGGCTCTCACTAGCTGGCTGGTCAAGAAGTCACTCAGTAGTTGAAAAAAAGTTTGACCCCGAACAGAACCCGCTGACCAGGCTTTCACTAGCTGGCAGGTCTCGAAGTCACTCGGCAGCAAAAAAAAGTTTAGCCTTAAGCAGATCCTACTGACCAGGCTCTCACTAGCTAGCTGATCTGAAAGTCATTCTGTGGCAACAAGAAAGTTTGGCCCCAAGTAGATCCTACTGACCAGGCCCTCACTAACTGGAAGGTCTAGAAGTCACTTGTCATTATAAGGAAATTTTTTCCCCAAGCAGATCCTACGGACCAAGCTCTCACTAGCTAATATGTCTGGAAGTCACTCGGCAAAGGAAAGAAAGTTTGGACTCGAGCAGATCTTGCTGACTAGGCTCTCATTAACTATCGGGTCTGGAAGTCACTCGGTGGCAAAAAGAAAGTTTGGCCCCGAGGAGATCCTGTCGACCATGCTCTCACTAGATGGCAGGTATGAAAGTCACTTGACGACAGAAAGAAAGTTTGGCCCCCAGCAGATCCCGCTGATAAGGCCCTCACTAGCTTTCATGTATGGAAGTCACTCAGCAGCGAAAAGAAATTTTGGCCTCGAATATAACCCGCTAACCAGGCTTTTATTGGCTGGCAGGTTTAGAAGTCACTCGGTAGTTGGAAGAAAGTTTGGCCCCAAATAGAACCCGCTGACCAGGCTTTCACTAGCTGGCAGGTCACGAAATCACTCGACAGCAAAAAAAAGTTTAGCCTTAAGTAGATCCTGCTGACCAGGCTCTCACTAGCTGGCAGGTCTGAAAGTCATTCTGTGGCAATAAGAAAGCTTGGCCCCAAGCAGATCCTGCTGACCAGGCTCTCACTAACTGGAAGGTCTAGAAGTCACTCGGTGGTAGAAGGAAAGTTTGTCCCCAAGCAGATCCTGCTGACCAAGCTCTGACTAGAGAATAGGTCTGGAAGTCAATCGGTGGAGGAAAGAAAGTTTGACCTCGAGAAGATCTTGCTGACTAGGTTCTCATTAACTCTCGGGTCTAGAAGTCACTCGGTGGCAAAAAGAAAGTTTGGCCCCGAGGAGATCCTGTTGACCATGCAATCACTAGCTGGTACGTATGAAAGTCACTTGATGGCAGAAAGAAAGTTTGGCCCCAAGCAGATCCCGCTGACAAGGCTCTCACTAGATATCAGGTATGGAAGTCACTCAGCTGCGAAAAGATATTTTGGCCCCGAATATAACCCGCTAACCAGTCTTTCATTGGCTAGCAGGTTTAGAAGTCACTCGATGACGGAAATAATGTTTGGCCCCAAGCAGATCCCGCTGACCAGGCTATCACTAGCTGGAAGGTCTAGAAGTCATACTACGGCAGCAAGAAAATTTGGCCCCGAGCAGATCTCGATGACCAGGCTCTCATTAGCTAGCAGGTCTGGAAGTTACTTGGTTGCAAAAATAAAGTTTGGCCCCGAGAAGAACCCGCTGACCAGGCTTTCACTAGTTGGTAGGTCTAGAAGTCACTCAACGACTGAAATAAAGTTTGGCCCCGAGCATATCCCGCTGGTCAGACTCTCACTAGTTGGTAGATTTGAAAGTCACTCTACGGCAGCAAGAACGTTTGGCCCCGAGTAGATCCCGCTGATCAGGCTCTCACTAGCTGTCAGGTTTAGAAGTCACTCGACAGTAGAAGGAAATCTTGTCCCTAGGCAGATCCCGCTGACCAGGCTCTCACTAGTTAATAGGTTTGGAAGTCATTTGTCGGAGGAAAGAAAGTTTGGTCCCTAGTAGATCCCACTGACCAAGCTCTCACTAGATGCAAGTCTTGAAGTCACTCGATGGCAGAAAGAAAGTTTGGCCAAGAGCAGATCCGGCTGACCGGGCTCTCTCTAGCTGTCAGGTTTGGAAGTCACTCGGCAATAGAAAGAAAGTTTGGCCCCGAGCGGATTTCACTGAACAGACTCTCATGAGCTAGCAGGTCTGGAAGTCACTCAGTGGCAAAAAGAAAGTTTAACTCTAAGTAGATCTCGTTGACAAGTCTCTCACTAGCTGACAGGAATGGAAGTCACTCTGCGGCAGAAAAAAAAAGTTTGGCCCCGAGCAGATCCCGCTGACCTGGCTATCACTAGCTAGCAGGTTTGGAAGTCACTCGGCAGCGGAAACAAAGTTGACCCAAATCAAGACTCACTTACCAGGATCTCACTACCTAGCAGGTCTGGAAGTCACTCGACGACAGAAAGAAAGTTTGGCCCCAAGCAGATCCCGCTGACCAAACTCTCACTAGCTGGCATGTCTGTAAATCACTCAGACGCAGAAAGAAAGTTTGGCCCCAAGCAGATCCCGCTGACCAGGCTCTCACTAGCTGGAAGATCTGAAAGTCACTCGGCGGTGGGAAGAATGATGGCCCCAAGCAAATCCTGCTAACCAGGATCTCACTAGCTTATAAGTCTGGAAGTCACTCAGTGGTCAAAAGAAAGTTTGGCCTCGAGTTGATCCTGCTTACTAGGCTCACACTAACTAGCAAGTCTGGAAGTCACTCAGTGGTAGAAAGAAAGTTTGGTCTTGAGCAGATCCTGCTGACCAGGAACTCACAAGCTGCTAGGTCTGGAAGTCACTTGGTGGCAAAAAGAAAGTTTGGCTCTGAGCATATCCCGCTGACCAGGCTCTCACTAGTTAACATGTGTGGAAGTCACTCGGAGGTATAAAGAATGTTTAGCACCAAGCAAATCCCGTTGATCAGGCTCTTACTAGTTGGCGGGTCTGGAATTCAATTGGCGGCAGAAAGAAAAGTTGGCCCCGAGCAGATCCTGCTGACCAGGCTCTCACTAACTTTAAGGACTGGAAGTCACACGATGGCTTATAAGTATAGTTTGGAAAGGAAAGGATTAAAAACAAGTGGGGGTAAGCACATCCGCTCGCCGCCCAAGTTCCCGCCACAGTCCCTAGGATAACCATCGTCTGAAGAGTGGAGAAGGAAAAGTTGAGAAGGGCGAGTCAGGCTTTAGTAGTTCTACTCGTGAGTATTAGGCATGCAAATAAATGAGGTAAGATAAGCTAATGGTACATTCCCGTATTCCGTGAGTGAGGCCCTTAGAAGTGAAGTCAAGGCCAGGAGGGTCCATTCAGGTTAAGGCAAGCTGAGTATGTAAGTGGATGGGTCTTGCCTAGCTCACGAGTGGCTAGGTCTCGCCCAGCTCGCAAGTGGCTATGTCTCTCCAAGCTCGAGAGTGGCTAAGTCTCTCCTAGCTCGCGTGCGGTATGGACCGAGAGTCTACAACCACATATCCAGTGAGTAGTGAGCGACGGGAACCAGATAGGCCAAGATAGGTAGTCTGGCTCGTCTTGGTGGGGTGAATTATTTAAGGGGAGAGTTGAGCAGGCCAGCTTGCACGCACCCCAGGGGTTCGGTGAGCAGCGGGCGAGTGGAGCAGTCCAGCTCACACTAGGCCCAGGAGGCTCGGCGGGCAGCAGTGGAGTAGGGCAGGATGACCCCGTACTCGCCCATGGGGGATAGAGGAGGCAAGCGCCAGCTCCACCGAGCGCTCGCCGCCCCTGGTAAGTGGAGGCTCTAGTGGGCCACTCGTTCTGGTTCTCGTGATATGTTTTTACAATTTTGCCCCCACTGACCTATCCATAGCCTTCCAGAACAGTGGAGTCAGGTTGTTGGCAGGCCAACCTGGACTTCACATAGCTGTTTGGAATAGCGAAGGTTGGCTATTTGCAGGCCGTTTTCAGAAATCTATAAATATGACCCAAGGGGTACCTCAGAAGGAATGCTTGTCTCCCAGTCTTCTAGTGCTTTCTGAGGTAACCTTAGCTCAACATTTGGCTAAGGAGGGGAACAACACTTGTGCTTGTAGTTGCCACTGGTAGTGGGGGACCTGTCAAAATAGACTTGTATATGTCCTTATCAATAGAATTCATATATAGCCTAATCCTTGCCTTCCAAAGAGAAAACTTACTTATATTGCACACTGGAGGTCTGGTGCTTTAGTACTCCTTATTTTGTGCCATGATATGAAATACAACTAGAGTAAATAAGATCAAACAAACATCTTTTGGTTCAGGTGTTAGCTTGTACAACCAATCAACCTGTCCCTCTGATACCAATTGAAAGTGATGCCTCTGATATCACTTGAAAGTGAGGGTTTGATTTAACTAACTCTAGAAGGGGGTGAATACAGTATTTTAAAAAAATTAAGTTATTTTATAGTAGATTAAAAATAGGTGATATAAATATATATATATAAGCAAAGAAAATATATATCACAGCACAACAAAATAAACAATAGAGCGCAACTAGATGACATAAGGAAATTTATAGTGGTTCCCCAAAAAACTTGGGTACATCCACTCTTCTACCACTCTGGTAGGAATCGACTACTGGTTTTTGAGCAGGTTCCCTGCCACCAAAGGTTTTTATTCAGGTGCCCTGTCACCTCAAGTTTTTGATCAGGTGCCCTATCACAACAAGATCTATTTTTAAGGGAGATCTAGCAACCCTTTAAGCTTTTGATCAGGTGCCCAAAAACCAAAGCAAGTCTTTTGATCAGGAGACTTGACAACCAAAGGACTAACTTTTGAAGGGAGTTATAACCTTGTACACAGTGAACGAAAATGAAGATGTTGTCTTCTCTGTCTCTTTTCTCTGAGAAAACTAGTGTATTTTGTGATGTTGTCAAACCTCCCCCTGAGTTATTAAAATTTGATCAGGAGTAGGAGACCTTACTTCAGGTTGTAGTCCTTCAAAGATGAGCACTTCTTCTTCCAGAAATGTCTTTGAGAGATTGAGCTTTTTGGTCTCAGATTGAATTTGTGTTGCTGGAAGAAAACTTGAAGAAGAAGAATGAAGATGAACAAGATATTCAGTGTCTCTGTTTCTTATTCTCAGAGTGCAGATGTTTTTTTCTTCTTTTTCCTGACTCAGTAAATCATTCTTCTGGACTGTTATTGTTGGCAATCTTCTGAAAATTTTCTTTTATATCTTGATTGCTGATTTTGAGTTTCAAATCTCTTGAAATCCTCTACATATTTTCTGGGAAATGGAACAGCTGTTTTTTTCTTCAATGTGTTTCCCCAACTATCCCAGTAAATATGTTAAGTAATAACTCTGTGAAATCCCTAATTAATGCTTCCAGCAATGGCTATATTCTTGATAATATTGAGCATTAATTAACAGAGTATTACTGTCTTAATATCTGGAATCAAATTGCCTTAGTTGATCTAAGAATCTACAGAGAAGATAGTCGAACAGAACCTGGATGGAATTAGTCGAACTCAGGAAAGTTTTCATCCACCTAAGCTCCAAGTTGGTCGAGCTGATAATTCTCCTTCGTCGAGCTGAGATCCAAGATCATCGAACAGAAAATGTACTTGCCAAACTGAGCTCCAAGTTCATCGAGTTGAGAAGGCACTTCGTCGAGCTGAGATTCTGATATAAGCTCACAGTTCATCGACCTGATCTAGACTTTCGTCGAGCTTAACTCAAAGAAGGAACTCTGAGTTCGTAGATCTGAGATTGATGATCGTTGAGTTGTGTTTAGCTATCGTCGAACTCTTTTTTCTGCAATCTTCAAATTGTCTTGTCTCTTAAGTCTTGAGTCTTTGAAGTCTTCTAAAATCTTCTATAGGTAGGTCTCAGTGATCTAACCTAATGTAATTGACCTTAACTCTGGAACTAAGATATGACCCTAGACTATATATGGTGGGTCATCAATCCTAATAGTGAACCTAGCCCAAATCACAAGTAGGGTTCCAACAATCTCCCCCTATTTGGGTGATGTCACTATATAAAAATAAAAATAAACAAAATCACAAAGCAATAAAAAATATCTAACATAATCATAAAACATTCAGCAGATATGAACAGTTGTGCCTTGTAATTTTACATATAGCAAGAATAAAGATCAAAATGCATAATCAAAAGATTAAGACTGTTTCTTTGAATCATCAGAAGGAGGAGCAGGTTTCGTGAAAATCAACTTCCTTTTTGGATCAGAATCCTGCCGTTGAGTCATCTTCATATCTTGAGCTCCAAGAATTTTCACAGATGCAGCTCTGGGCATTACAGCTTCTAGATGTAAATTCATATAAGTATCAACATTGAAGAGATTTTTTACCTGATACTTGTCCATTTCCTTCTTCATGTATGATGACATGGTAGAAAATTGTGATGTATCTTTTCCTTCCTCCTTGGACTTCCTTATCTAAGATAGAGCAATCAGCTCATTAAACCTGGCCATTCTAAAATTAGGATCCATTTTTGGATCATATGTTTGAGAGGGAGGACTCTCTAGACTAGATTCTTCATTTTGACTTTCTTCAGATTGCTGTTGTTGTCTGCTTTGCTTCTTATATTGTTGTTTACTGCCCTGTGAGCTATGCTTCTGCCTGCTGCTGCTGTAGGATGGTCTGGTAGAATGAGAAGATGTGGACCTTTGTACTTGTGAGATACTGCATGCTGATCCTGCTACGGGAGGAGGAGGAGGAGGACCTCTCCTATGCTATGGTGGTGGAGAGTATCTCCTGCTCTTCTTCCTAGCTTTCATTTCATTTTTTGAATATCTCATCCAGTGAGGAGTATCTGGAGTGAGAGTAATATTGTGCATAATGTAGTAGGGTGTATCAGCAGTAAAACATGGTTTAAGAGTGATGAGTCCGATTTATATAGGGTTTTTCGGACTCATCTGGGCTAGTTTTCACGCGTTTGCACTTCACTTTTAGTTCTATATCGTTCATATCTCATCTTATCTTTAATTCTATAGGAAGTGCACATTTTTTCCCGTGGTTGTGTATTTTGTACTTTTATTGTTTGTACTCCCTTTTTGTGATTGCCTGGAATGTCTGCACATATCAGTGATTGGTTTTTCTTTCGGTACAGGGGTCATGTGCGTGTTCCGGGATGGTTGTGAAACAGGAATACTGCGCACGATCATGGGATCTAATGCGCACGACCACTGGTCGTGCGCCCCTGATCGTGCGCACTACTCTACGTTTTCCAGAATCAGCCTGGGGTAAGCACACGACCACTGGCATATTGCGCACGACCACCGGTCGTGCGCCACTGATCGTGTGCATTGATTCCACATTTCTGGAGTCCTGTCTGGGTAATCGCACGATCATTGGACTTAGTGCGCACGACCACTGGTCGTGCGCCACTACTCGTGCGCATTATCCCAGTTCTTCTTCCTGATTTTCCATGCCAGTGCGCACGATCACAGGACATAGTGCGCATGACCACTGGTTGTGCGCCTGTGATCGTACGCATTGTTCATTTCTGCTTTTGTATAAATAGTGCAGGTCTCGCCCTAATCTAGAGATCCGCAGATCGCCTATTTCCTCCGTCATTTTCTGCCTTCTCCGCTGTTCCCCTTCATCTTCCACCCTAGGGAGGTGCTCCTGGCAAGCTTTCACCGCCAAATCCAAGCCGGAGCTTCCTCTCGGGCTCCTCCTTCATCCATGAGCTTCAAGTAGGGTTTGACGCCATAGCCATCAAGCAAAGGAAAGCTAGCAAATTTCGTTCGCTATCGTGAGACGAAGAAGACGGGTCATTGGAAGGTGGTGACAGCCCTTCTCTATCCCGAAAGCAGTTGAGGACCGAGCTTGGACGCGGAATGACAACCCGACGATTCCAACCGTGAATCCTCAGCAAGACTTCGGATTCGGTCGATCTCTTGACTTGTACTTGCTTTCTTGTTGAATATTGGTGTTTAACTTTATTTATATTGATGAAGTATGCTTAGTGTGTAAATGTTTTTATACAATTATGTCTATGTGATTGTATGTTTTCGTTATTTACTTGAGTTGCGCCATATTCCATCCACCACCATCCACCCTTGCCGCACTAACAATTGCTAGTGGCGTGCATTGCGAAGAGGTGCTTTCGACCCTCATTCCGTCGTTCTAACCACCTCATCCGCTAGCCTTCTCGTCCATCCACCTAGTGATTCGGTGCATAGCGGCCCGACTAGTCTTCCATCCCGCCTGGCGAAGCATCGCATAGCGGCGTTGCATAGGAGTAGTTGATAGTGTTTTATTTTCTTTGTCCGCAATCCATATCCCCCTTAGTTAGCTCCGACCTGAGGACTTCAATCTCAAGTCCTCCTCGAAATTAACTCCACCTTACTGTATTCCTTGTGAGATCAATACTTGGGAAAACCCCCATTTTATATTACTTGTGCGACCGGTTCACTGCCGTGATCTAAATCATCAAGTTTTTGGCGCCGTTGCCGGGGAACACAGTCGTGTGAGTTTTTGGAGAGGGAGATAATAGATTGAAGCCCTTTTCCATTTGTGCATATCATTTTTTTTTATTTATTTGCTGTTGTTATTAGAATTTTTATTTTGCTTATTTCTTTTTGCCCTTTTCTGATTTTTGATTTAGATAGCAGATCCGTGCTATTTTCATTTTAGCTGTGTAGCACTTTTTCAGCAATTATTTTTGTTCCTGATGGATTCTGATACTGGGTGCCGTATCCTTGACACTTTGCGCCGATCCATCGATGTCATTGCTGTTATGAATGCCGAGCATTGCATTCGGTGTTTTTTTTATGTCAAGGTGTGGGCCACATGTTGAAGGATTGCCCTCGATTGTGCAAGCCTTCTCCCTCTGAGGGCGTGTGCACAACAACCTCCCGTTCGCGGAAGACTGTTGTGGACAGGCCTACCAGGGTGTTGCCTGGCCCATACACTGATATAACGCACTTTGCTCATTCTTTACCCGTTGAGATTACTGAAGAATCTATGGCCGCATACAGCTCTTTCATGGGTCCCTCGATCCCTTTTTACGAGCTTTCCTTGAGTGATGATGATCACTCTGGTGTTAGCCAACAAAAAGAGGAGCAGGAACTCATGGACGCTCTTGTATGGGACGATGAGATTGTTCCGGTCGTCGACGGGGTGGCGTCTGTGAATGATTTTGCGATGGGGCCTGCTCATTCAGTGCTTGATTTTGAGAGCAGCCTTGCCCCTTCGCCATTTTGCCGGAGTGTGTTATTCCTCTTTCTTGTGATTCGGTTGATGATGTTGTCTTTGTTGATGATTCGGTGCCCGAGGTTACGCCGAAGTGGGATGATGATTCCTCTATCTCCGACGGAGACGGTGGATCTTCGGAACACTTTTACGCACCCCGATGGGATGAGGAATATCCCCTTTCCGATGCAGAGGTTTGCACCCCCTTATTGGATGAGGTCGTTCCTCTTACCACCGCGGACCTCGAGTTCTCGGATTCCCCTCGGTACGACTCGTATGATACCGATGATGATCTCTGCTTGGATCCTGCTGAGAGTGACACCGGGATCACTCTCCCATTTTCTGATTATATTAGTTCTTCGTCTCCTTTATTTCTTGATCCCCCTTCTCTATCTGAGCCTGTGCAGGCTGAGTCTCCACGGGTATGCTGGGATGATGATGAGCCTGGTGTTCTTTCCGTTGCCATCACATCCTGCACACCTGTGGTTGGCGATGCCTTGCTAGGCGAGGATAATTTTTGTGATACGATGAGGGAGGACCAGGCCTCCTCCTCATCCTATTTCCTATTTCCTCTACCTGTGTTGGGCAGGTATTACTATTTAGGTAGAGGGGTAACTGCTCTATCACCGTATCGGTACCTGTTACCGAAACGGATATTAGGTAAGTTACCTGTGCACTTTTTATTTTATAGGCCCATTAGCTAGAACTGTTTAGAATTTAATAAGTCGTGCTGGGATGACAATAACCCCAGTACTTATCTTTTATTTTCTGCATTTTATTTTTCATGTCTATTTTAGTTTTAGCATTTCTTTTTGTATATTTTCTTTTGTTTTTGCGGAGCTCACCCCTGCAGGTATTCATGGCAAATTGCATTGGCGGGGTTCTGATTCTTCGTATGGCGGGCCTGCTTCAGGTTTCCACGCGTCTTCTGGTATGCTCACTAGCTGAGCATGGGGTAAACTATTCCCTTAGATCTTTATGATTTTAATTTCTCTATCTTATGATTTGTTGCTTAGTTTAAGTCTGGGGGAGAAATCTGTTACCTATTGCACGTACACATCTTATGTGCATACTAGAAGCTTTTATAGCTTTATTTTGATTAGTTCATTGCACTGCACACCACTGCACCCACTTGAGCGCGTGCTTAGCTATTAGTGTGCCGCGAGTTAAACTCATTTCTTCGTTAGATTTGGGAAAATTATGGTGCTGACATAGGATTGTGAGACGGAGTAAAATGTTGACCTTGTTGTGCTCCTAGTCAACTGCTCTCGTCTCGTGTAGAAATTTTAGTAGATTAAATTTTTTTGTATGCTTTTAGTTTTATATTTTTCTAATTACGTAAATACTTTTTATTGTACTCAAAAGTTGGTGAATCTGGTATAAATCAAACGGTAGTGTAGGGATGTGTGTAGCCGCCACTAGCCTCGCTTTGCACGAGTAGGGAGGAAGGATTATCTTTCTCGGTGGCTAAGAACTTGCCCCAAGCTACTCTCGAAGCATAGGTGCATGGTTAGTCAAGCGTAAGCGTGATGTAGGCCATCATTTTGGCCCGGTTGAGCTTTGTACCGTTCCTAACGTCTTTTCCTCGCTAGCCCCGTTGTGCCTACCCTTCTTTTGATTCAGCTCCACTTTCATTCACCAAAGCCCCATAGCCTATCCTAGTCGCACACCCAAGTTGAGTTTAGTGTTTTATATTTTCATGTTGGGATGTGATGTGGTGTTATTATTTATGAAAATGTGGAAGTGCTCCCAAGTTTATATCTGCTGAATTGTGCAAATAAAATGAAGAAAAAGAAAAAAAATAGAAAAATATTTGTAAAGAAAAAAAAAGTGAAAAAAAAAGTTTAAATTGAAAATCTTTATGGAAATGTGATTATATTTGGAGTAGGCAGTGCACACACCCATTTATTCAAAGTTAAGTCTGGGGGTGTGGTGTACCTGCATATATTGTGGTTAGCGGTTGGATTCTTTTTAGGCTAGCTCATTTGGGTTAGGTGCATAGCCTTTCTTTTTATCATTGTTTACCTCACTGTAACCCAAGCCCCGTGATTATCCTAAAGTCCTACGGATTTGCGCTTGAGTCTAACTAGTGCCGTGGAGAGAGTGTGAACGGGCAAGCGTATGGTCCCCGACATTGGTGGATTCCTTTGGAGGTGATCCTGAGCCCCGATCTTTCACAAAGCTCACCTTAGTGGCCTGCCTACTTTCTTCCTATGCGTGACCAGTTGATTCACCGTGATTCTATTTTTGAGTAGTAATAAAATTTTGATACGCATTGTGAAAAATATAAACTATTCTGCATACTTAGAAATTTTCTCTATTGTATTTTTACGCACGCGAGCTTGCGACTTCGCATGGCACTTTGTTTTTCAATTTCTTTGTTAGCTAGTAATTTTCCATATCTGCTTAGATTTTGTTTGCTCGGGACGCGCAAACAGTTAAGTCTGGGGGTGTGATGAGTCCGATTTATATAGGGTTTTTCGGACTCATCTGGGCTAGTTTTCACGCGTTTGCACTTCACTTTTAGTTCTATATCGTTCATATCTCATCTTATCTTTATTTCCATAGGAAGTGCACATGTATGCCCGTGGTTGTGTATTTTGTACTTTTATTGTTTGTACTCCCTTTTTGTGATTGCCTGGCATGTCTGCACATATCAGTGATTGGTTTTTCTTTCAGTACAGTGGTCATGTGCGTGTTCCGGGATGGTTGTGAAACAGGAATACTGCGCACAATCATGGGATCTAATGCGTACGGCCACTGGTCGTGCGCCCCTGATCGTGCGCACTACTCTACATTTTCCAGAATCAGCCTGGGGTAAGCATACGACCACTGGCATATTGCGCACGACCACCGGTCGTGCGCCACTAGTCGTGTGCATTGATTCCACATTTCTGGAGTCCTGTCTGGGTAATCGCACGATCATTGGACTTAGTGCGCACGACCACTGGTCGTGCGCCACTACTCGTGCGTATTATCCTAGTTCTTCTTCCTGATTTTCCATGCCAGTGCGCACGATCACGGGACATAGTGCGCACGACCACTGGTCGTGCGCCTGTGATCGTGTGCATTGTTCATTTCTGCTTTTGTATAAATAGTGCAGGTCTCGCCCTAATCCAGAGATCCGCAGATCGCCTATTTCCTCCGTCTTTTTCCGCCTTCTCCGCCATTCCCCTTCATCTTCCACCCTAGGGAGGTGCTCCGGGCAAGCTTTCACCGCCAAATCCAAGCCGGAGCTTCCTCTCGGCCTCCTCCTTCATCCATGAGCTTCAAGTAGGGTTTGACGCCATAGCCATCAAGCAAAGGAAAGCTAGCAAACTTCGTCCGCTATCATGAGACGAAGAAGACGGGCCATTGGAAGGTGGTGACAGCCCTTCTCTACCCCGGAAGTAGTTGAGGACCGAGCTTGGATGCGGAATGACAACCCGACGATTCCAACCGTGAATCCTCAGCAAGACTTCGGATTCGGTCGATCTCTTGACTTGTACTTGCTTTCTTGTTGAATATTGGTGTTTAACTTTATTTATATTGATGAAGTATGCTTAGTGTGTAAACGTTTTTATACAATTATGTCTATGTGATTGTATGTTTTCGTTATTTACTTGAGTTGCGCCATATTCCATCCACCACCATCCACCCTTGCCGCACTAGCAATTGCTAGTGGCGTGCGTTGCGAAGAGGTGCTTTCGACCCTCATTCCGCCGTTCTAACCACCTCATCCGCTAGCCTTCTCGTCCATCCGCCTAGTGATTCGGTGCATAGCAGCCCGACTAGTCTTCCATCCCGCCTGGCGAAGCATCGCATAGCGGCGTTGCATAGGAGTAGTTGATAGTGTTTTATTTTCTTTGTTCGCAATCCATATCCCCCTTAGTTAGCTCCGACCTGAGGACTTCAATGTCAAGTCCTCCTCTAAATTAACTCCACCTTACTGTGTTCCTTGTGAGATCTATACTTGGGAAAACCCCCATTTTAAATTACTTGTGCGGCTGGTTCACTGCCGTGATCTAAAGCATCAAAGAGCAGCCCTGGGTGGTACTTTCTTTTTGAGTTTTCTCTTCTGAAAATTGGAATCTTCAGAGTCATCTGATTCATCATCATCATCATTAGATTCATCTACAGGATTATCATAAAGAGAATTAATCTGTTTCAGCATTGCCTCAGAAAGTACTCGATGAGCCTATGGATGCATGTTTGTATCCATTTTCACAGCTTGTGGCTGTTTAGCTACATGTTCTTCTTCAGCCTGGGGTTGTACTTGAAGTTCTGGCTCTATAATTTCTATGATAACTTGAGCCTGAAAACTGTCAGTCTCTAGTTCCATATCTTGAAACATGAATTCATCAAGATCAGGCATGGGGGATTCAGCCCAGCCAAATGTTGGTGGAGAGAAAGCCTTTGGCTCTGGAGTAGTTATTTGCTCTATAATATTTTCTTTAACTACAAAACTTGTCCTAAGGAACAGTACTTGAGGACTAATTGGTGTTGTATAACTGACTATTGCTTTAGAATGAGTGTCAAAAATTGGAAGACTGCTGCTGGAAAGTGTATCAAAAGAATACAGTAATGAGGAAAGATCAACTATGGGATTAAGAATAAAATCACCAACAGTGATTATTTCTGAAATAGAAAAATCTATTTCTTCATCTGTACAAACTTGAATCATTTTTATATCTGTTTCTATAACTGCATCTGTTGCTACTGGAATTTCTGTAGGAACTTCTTCATGGAACATCTCCCCCTCCCTGGATTCAGAGATGCCTGAACACAGGCCCCTAGAAGAAGGGACAGTGGAGAAAGAAGCTAGCTATGAAGAGAGTTCAGAGATGGAAGCAACAAGTAGGGCAACAGCCTCATCTATGAGCTTCTTCAGAGTAGGAGAAATGAATTTGAGAAGATCATTTGCAATGTCAGAGAAGTCTAGATATAATTGATCGGGAGTAAAGGGGGGATAGGTGGATTTATGACCACAGTTGGAACAGATGGAGAAGCCTGGAGGGATGTCTAAAAGTTGGATGGGTGGTAATGTTAGTGGAACATTTGATGGTGGGATATCCTGAACAAGTGAATGATGTGGAGAGTGTGGTGGAGATGGAGATGAAAGAATTGGTACTTAATGAGTAGAAGTGGATAGAATATCATCAAGATGTGGTGGAAGAGGTGATAGAGGAGGTGGAGATGGTGTATCCTCAATAATATGGATTTTTGATTGTGGTTGAGATGGTGAGACAGGAGGGATGGAAGTAGATGGTGTGTCTGTAATGACTGTGGATGGTTGTTGAATATTTGTTACAATGTTGGAGGTGGAGACATCGGGGAGTATAGTATCATCCTGAATTGGGGAATGTTGTGGAGATGGTTATTGAAGTGTAGTAACATCAACAAAGGGAGTTGATGAAGAAAATATTGAATGATGTTGAGATGGAGGTGGAGAAGAGGTAATATGAGGAGCAGGAGCTTCTTCAGGGGTTGGTGAAGTGGCTACTGCAGCCCTGGTGTCCTCAGAAACTATCCTGGAAGAGGAAGCCCAGGAAGGCTTGGTAATAACCCTCTCCTATCTGCCAAAGAGGGCAGAGGTAAGCCTCTTAGAGGTATTTATGAAAGTGGTCTAGGAGACCAACAGTTCTGGAACCTTAGCCTGTAGGAAAATTCCCAAAATTCTGCCAAAACTCACATCTTTCTTACTTACCTTCTTCTTAATGAAATCAAATATATTCTCTCCCCAGTTTACTGATTTATGATTAACTAAGGCACTCATCCCCAAGAATTAGTGCCTAGTTATGTATTCATGGGCAGAATGCTTGCCCAAGTTGTCTTTCCCAGCTACATTAGCCAAGAACTTATATTTAGCAGACAAGTTCTTCATTAATTTATTAGGGTTTCCCTGGGAGTGACCCATGATAACAAGCATATCCTCAAGCTCATTGCTAGATAATTCAAAATCATCTTCCCCATTTATAAAACCAAAAACTTCTGTTAGAATATCAGGGGTAAGAGAAACCTGATGAACAGAAATCGTTCCAATAATGGAGGTATGATCTGGAAAAGTTTCTGTGAAGACCTATTCTTTAATTTCCTACACTAGAAGCTTGATCCTTAATATCATGAACTGCTTCAACTGCGGTGCCTCAAACAACTGAAGTATTTCTTTGAAGATTTGATCAGAAAGATTGAACAAATCAATGTCGATGTCAAACCTTGCATCAAACTTCATACCAGAGAGGGTCGTCGCCGAAATCGCCATGCCTGCAAAAACAAAAGATCAAGTGCACAAGAACTGGAAAGCGCGGAATGGAGTTTGATGAAAACCCTATTATACTTTTTGAGAAGATGAAAAGTCAAACTCCATCCAATGAAAATTAAAAACTTCAAACTCAGTTCGACGAAAAATCTCATAGAGCAATAAAAACGTCGAACTAGGTTTGAAGAGGGGGAAAACAGTTCGTCGTTCTCCATTTGACAAAAAACTTTCTGAAATAGATTCATCGATCTCCGTTCAATGAATAGTTTCAAAAACGAAAGTTCGTCGATCTCTGTTCGACAAGCACTCCACGAAACGTTCAGAGTTCGTCGATCTCCGTTCGACAAATCAGGAACAGGTCGTTGACCACAGACAAAAATTAAATTAAGCCATCTCCATTGATCATACCTAGCTAATTTAGTAAGAACAAATGTTTCATTTCATCTAAAGGTTTGGTGTAAATATCTGCCCTTTGTAAATTAGTAGAGATAAAAAAAAAATTTAATTTTATTTTTGTCTACATAATCTCTAATGAAATGATGACTTGTTTCTATATGCTTTGTTGTACTATGATGTACTGGATTTTGTGCAATTAAAATAGCACTTGTGTTATCACAATAAATAGTTGAATTATATAAGTTGAAACCATAATCAAGGAGCTGATTTTGAATCCACAAAATTTGTGAGGAGCAACTATCTGCTACTATGTATTCATCTTCAGTAGTTGATGTTGACACAGAATTTTACTTTTTACAAAACCAGGACACAAGCCTATCACCAAGGAACTGATAAGTTCCTGATGTTCTATTCATGTCCACTCTACATCCAGCAAATTCAACATCTAAAAATCTATATAAATCAAATTCTAACTCAGTAGGATACCAGAGTCCAAGATTAGGACACCTCTTTATATATCTTAAAATCCTTTTTAGTAAAATAAGATGAGATTCTTTAAGATTTACCTGAAATCTAGCACAAATGCAAGTACCAAATATAATATCTGGACTACTAGCTGTAAGATACAATAAGGACCCAACAATAGCCCTATATGTTTTCTTATCAACTGGTTTGCCCTGTTCATCAAAATCAACTATAACATTGGATGGCATTGGTGTTTTCTTGGCTGATGCATCAGTCATCCCAAATCTTTTGAGTAGCTCTTTAGCATATTTTGACTGGGATATAAAGATGTCATCATGGGTTTGCTTTACTTGAAGACCAAGGAAGTATGATAGTTCACTCATACTACTCATTTCATACTTTGAATGCATCAGGTTAGAAAACCTTTTGCAAAGTTTGCAATCAATCGAGCCAAATATTATATCATCTACATAGATTTGAACTAGCAAAATTTTTTATTTATGATGTCTAATGAATAATGACCTATCTACAATGCCTCTAATAAACTTATGCTCTAAAAGAAAGCTAGCTAAGGTTTCATACCAAGCTCTTGGAGCTTACTTTAAATCATAAAGAGCTTTATGCAATTTAAAAACATAAGATGGATAAGTTGAGGAGATAAAATATGGAGGTTGTTCAACATAAACTTCCTCTTTTAATTCTCCATTGAGGAATGCACTCTTGACATCCATTTAATAGACCTTGAACTTCTAGTAGGCAGCATATGAAAGAAATATCCTTATGGCTTCAGTCTTGCAATAGGAGCAAAGGTTTGATCATAGTCAATGCCTTCTTCCTGTGAATAACCTTGGGCTACCAGTCTTGCTTTGTTCCTTATGATTGATTCTTATGCATCCAACTTGTTCCTAAAGACTCATTTAGTTCCAATGACTGGGTAGTCTTTGGGTCTAGGAACCAAATCCCAAACTCTGCACCTCTCAAATTGGATGAGCTCATCTTGCATTGTAATATTCTAGTGGGGATCTTCCTCTACATCTTTTATGGATTGAGGCTCAAGTTGAGAAATTAAGCAAGCATGCATCAAGTCTTGGTTGAGTTGATGCCTTGTTTGCACACCAGCTGAAATGTCTCCAATCACTTGAGATATGGGATGATCTCTAAGTGTGACAAGATCAGCAGGAGGAGTTGGTTGATCAACAGCTTTTAAGATTAATTCCTCTTGTGGAATTATATTTGTTGTTGTTGTTTCAACTGCTACAGTCATTTCTTCTTCACTTTCTTCGTCAATCTATGGTGAAGGATGCAATGTAACCTCTTGGGTAAGGTTTAAGTCATACAACTTCTCACACAGATGGGGTACCTGCAAAGTTTCTATGGTAGAAAAATCCTTATCCTTGTAAAACATATTAGCTTCATCAAAAGAAATATGTACAGATTCTTCTATTTTTAATGTAGATTTATTAAATACCATATAAGCTTTGCTGATTTGGGAATATCCAAGGAAAATTCCCTCTACAGCCTTTGCTTCAAACTTTTTAAGTTGTTTCTTATTATTATTATGAATGTAACATTTGCAGCCAAAAACATTAAAATAGTCTACTTTAGGTTACTTCCCTTTAAGTAATTTATGTGGGGTCTTACCCTTTAGTTTATGAATCAAACTACTGTTAAAAACATAATTTGTTGTGCTCACAGCCTCTGCCCAAAAGGATAGGGGAAAATAAGCAACTGCAAGCAATGTCCCAGCAGATTCAATAAGGGTTCTATTTTTCCTTTCTGCTACACCATTTTGTTGAGGAGTTCTAGGAGCAAAAAAAAAATGCATGATACCTTCCTTCTCACAAAATTCTTGCATGAGAAGAGATTCAAACTCGGCGCATGATCACTTCTAATCAATGCAACCTGAGTAGAGTACTCAATCTATATGCTCTTAAGAAAATTTGTAAGAACTTTAAAGTTATCTGACTTGTTTCTTAGGAAGAACACCCAAGTGAATCTATAGAAGTCATCAACAACAACGAAAGTGTATGACTTACCTCCCAAACTTTGTATAATAATAGAGCCAAAAAGGTCCATATGTAGCAGGTACAAAATTATGGGTGAATTACTTTTGTTAATAGATTTAAAACTATTCTTAGTTTGTTTGTTTAATTGACAAGCTCTGCAGAGTCCTTCCTTCTTGTAAGAACCAGAAGGCAGTCCTCTAACAAGATTGTCCCTAGATAGTTTAGCAATATTCCTAATGTTTACATGGCCTAGTCTTTTATGCCATAAATCATTAGTAGAGCTAATTTTATTGAATAAACAAATTTCTATACTAGCTGATTTGAAATTTACTACATAAATATTTCCTTGTCTAATTCCAGTTAAAATAATTTTGTTTTTATCAGAAGTAATGACACAAGAAGACTGATTAAATGATACTTGATAACCTTCATCACATAACTAACTTATTAATATAAGGTTATGCTTAAGACCACTGACATGTGCTACCTTCCTGAAGGTAACAGCTCCAACTTTAACATTTCAATAACCTTCTGTTTGTCCACAGTTGGAGTCTCCAAAAATCACCTTTGGTCCAAGCTTGGCTTTGAAATCAGTCAGGTTGTCTTTACATCCTTTCATATGTTTTGAACAACCACTATCTATATTCCACTGTTGCTCTGTGATAAGATAGTTCTTCACCTGTACAAAACATGATTAGTTGTTCTTGATCCAGGTGACCTTGGGTTCTTGATTTCTTTCAAATTTATAACTGGAAATATATGAGAATTCAAGTTGGTCCTTATACCCAAGTGGATGATATCTCCTCAGAGGAAAAATCCATTAGTTAAAAGGATTGTTAAAGGTTTTAGTTTTCTTAAAGTTCAGAAAAGAATTCAAGATTTTTTTATACTGAACTGGGTTCGACAAATTATAATAGATTCGTCGATCAGCGTTCAACGTTTTGGGATGAGTTTGTCGAACTCCGTTCATAAAATGAAAATATTCATTCTCTGAACCCCAAGTTTGTCGATCGCGGTTTGACGAATCATATTGAGTTCGTCGAGCGCAGTTAGATGAATAATTATATCTGAAATCTGTGTTCATAGTTCGTTGATCTGAGTTCGACGAACTACGTTCATTTCATCGAGCTTGGTTCGGCAAAATATGTTGAACATTATTTTTATTAACATTTTTCCTTTTCTTAGGTTGATTCTTCTATGAAATTTTTGTTTCTTTATTACTAACTCCTAATTTTTCTTTGCCTTTTGCAGAAACAAATTTAATGGGAGTAGATAATATATTTTTCTGTAAAATAGAAGGCTGATTAGATGAAACTCCCAAGCCCAGCTTACCATTAAACCTGACATTCACTATGCTTGTGATGTCCATCAATTTGATGCTTCTCTCATTAAGGGATTCTTCAAATTGCTTAGCCTCAGTTAATTAAGTTTTGAAAGAAGATATTTAATTGTTAGCAGTTTTAAGTTGTTCTTTAAGTTTTAAGTTTTCATAAGAAATATTTTCAAATTCAATTAATTTTTCTCTAAGAAGTTTGATTTCCTTCTCAGATTTAATTAAATCATTACACACTAGTTTGAAATCAATTTTAAATTGTTCAAAGTAAAAATCAAAAGAAGAGATTACCTGATCTTCTTCTGACATGGATTCATCTTCTGAATTTTTTGCTTCTGAATCAGTGACTTCTGAGTTGCTGTAAGAGGCATTGATAGCCATCAAGAAGATTTCTCTGGCTTTGGCTTCTTCTTTATCCTCACTGGAGCTGGATGAAGATTCTGACTTAGATTCAGTCCAATTCTCAGCAACAAATCCTTTTTTCTTGTATTTTTTGGAAGATGGCTTGCTGGAATGCCTTCTGGAGTCCTTCTCCTTTCTTTTATCATTCTTCTGTGCTTCTGGACATTCTGGCAGTATGTGTCCAGGTTTCCTGCATCCATAGCACACTATTTCTTTAGTGGGCATCCTATCATACCTTGGCTTGTCATCCTTTCTGGATGATCTTTGTCAAACCTTGCATCAAACTTCATACCAGAGAGGGTCGTCGCCGAGATCGCCATGCCTGCAAAAATAAAAGATCAAGTGCACAAGAACTGGAAAGCGCGGAATGGAGTTTGATGAAAACCCTACTATAATTTTTCAGAAGATGAAAAGTCAAACTCCGTCCAATGAAAATTAAAAAATGCAAACTCAGTTCGACGAAAAATCTCATAGAGCAATAAAAACGTTGAACTATGTTTGAAGAGGGGGAAAACAGTTCGCCATTCTCCATTCGACGAAAAACTTTTCTGAAATAGATTCATCGATCTCCGTTCAATGAACAGTTTCAAAAAGGAAAGTTCGTCGATCTCTGTTCGACAAACACTCCACGAAACATTCAGAGTTCGTCGAAATCCGTTCGACAAATCAGGAACAGGTCGTTGACCACAGACAAAAATTAAATTAAGCCATCTCCATTGATCATACCTAGCTAATTTAGTAAGAACAAATGTTTCATTTCATCTAAAGGTTTGGTGTAAATATCTGCCCTTTGTAAATTAGTAGAGATAAAAAAAAAGTTTAATTTTATTTTTGTCTACATAATCTCTAATGAAATGATGTGTTGTTTTTATATGCTTTGTTCTACTATGATGTACTGGATTTTGTGCAATTAAAATAGCACTTGTGTTATCACAATAAATAGTTGAATTATTTATGTTGAAACAATAATCAAGGAGCTGATTTTGAATCCACAAAATTTGTGAGCAGCAACTACCTGCTATTATGTATTCATCTTCAGCAGTTGATGTTGACACAGAATTTTACTTTTTACAAAACCAGGACACAAGCCTATCACCAAGGAACTGACAAGTTCCTGATGTGCTATTCCTGTCCTCTCTACATCCAGCAAATTCAACATCTGAAAATCTAGATAAATCAAATTCTAACTCAGTAGGATACTAGAGTCCAAGATTAGGACAACTCTTTATATATCTTACAATCCTTTTTAGTAAAATAAGATGAGATTCTTTAAGATTTACCTGAAATCTAGCACAAATGCAAGTAGCAAATATAATACTTGGACTACTAGCTGTAAGATACAATAAGGACCCAACAATAGCCCTATATATTTTCTGATCAACTGGTTTGCCCTGTTCATCAAAATCAACAACATTATTGGATGGCATTGGTGTTTTCTTGGCTGATGCATCAGTCATCCCAAATCTTTTGAGTAGCTCTTTAGCATATTTTGATTGGGATATAAAGATGTCATCAGGGGTTTGCTTTACTTGAAGACCAAGGAAGTATGATAGTTCACTCATGCTACTCATTGCAAACTTTGAATGCATCAGGTCAGAAAACCTTTTGCAAAGTTTGCAATCAATCGAGCCAAATATTATATCATCTACATAGATTTGAACTAGCAAAATTTTTGATTTATGATGTCTAATGAATAATGACCTATCTACAATGCCTCTGATAAACTTATGCTCTAAAAGAAAGCTAGATAAGGTTTCATACCAAGCTCTTGAAGCTTACTTTAAATCATAAAGAGCTTTATGCAATTTAAAAACATAAGATGGATAAGTTGAGGAGATAAAATATGGAGGTTGTTCAACATAAACTTCCTCTTTTAATTATCCATTGAGGAATGCACTCTTGAAATCCATTTAATAGACCTTGAACTTCTGGTAGGCAGCATATGAAAGAAATATGCTTATGACTTCAGTCTTGTAATAGGAGCAAAGGTTTGATCATAGTCAATTCCTTCTTCCTGTGAATAACCTTGGGCTACCAGTCTTGCTTTGTTCCTTATGATTGATTCTTGTGCATCCAACTTGTTCCTAAACACTCATTTAGTTCCAATGATTGGGTAGTCTTTGGGTCTAGGAACCAAATCCCAAACTCTGCACCTCTCAAATTGGATGAGCTCATCTTGCATTGTAATATTCTAGTGGGGATCTTCCTCTGCATCTTTTATGGATTGAGGCTCAAGTTGAGAAATTAAGCAAGCATGCATCAAGTTTTGGTTGAGTTGATGCCTTGTTTGAAAACCAACTGAAATGTCTCCAATCACTTGAGATATGGGATGATCTCTAAGTGTAACAAGATCAGCAGGAGGAGTTGGTTGATCAACAGCTTGTGAGATTAATTCCACTTGTGGAATTATATTTGTTGTTTTTGTTTCAACTGCTACAGTCATTTCTTCTTCACTTTCTTCATCAATCTATGGTGAAGGATGCAATGTAACCTCTTAGGTAAGGTTTAAGTCATACAACTTCTCACACAGATGGGGTACCTGCAAAGTTTCTATGGTAGAAGAATCCTTCTCCTTGTAAAACATATTAGCTTCATCAAAAGAAATATGTACAGATTCTTTTATTTTTAATGTAGATTTATTAAATACCATATAATCTTTGCTGATTTGGGAATATCCAAGGAAAATTCCCTCTGCAGCCTTTGCTTCAAACTTTCTAAGGTGTTTCTTATTATTATTATGCATGTAACATTTGCAGCCAAAAACATTAAATTAGTCTACTTTAGGTTACTTCCCTTTAAGTAATTCATATGGGGTATTACCCTTTAGTTTATGAATTAAACTATTGTTAAAAACATAATTTGTTGTGCTCACAGCCTCTTCCCAAAAGGATAGGGGCAAATAAGCAACTGCAAGCAATGTCCCAGCTGATTCAATAAGGGTTCTATTTTTCCTTTCTGCTACACCATTTTGTTAAGGAGTTCTAGGAGCAGAAAAATAATGCATGATACCTTCCTTCTCACAGAATTCTTGCATGAGAAGCGATTCAAACTCAGTGCATGATCACTTCTGATCAATGCAACCTGAGTAGAGTACTCAATTTATATGCTCTTAAGAAAATTTGTAAGAACTTTAAAGTTATCTGACTTGTTTCTTAGGAAGAACACCCAAGTGAATCTAGAGAAGTCATCAACAACAACTAAAGTGTATGACTTACCTCCCAAACATTGTACAATAATAGGGCCAAAAAGGTCCATATGTAGCAGGTACAAAATTATGGCTGAATTACTTTTGTTAATAGATTTAAAACTATTCTTAGTTTGTTTGTTTAATTGACAAGCTCTGCAGTGTCCTTCCTTCTTGTAAGAACCAGAAGGCAGTCCTCTAACAAGGTTGTCCCTAGATATTTTAGCAATATTCCTAAAGTTTACATGGCCTAGTCTTTTATGCCATAAATCATTAGTACGGCTAATTTGATTGAATAAACAAATTTCTATACTAGCTGATTTGAAATTTCTTACATAAATATTTTCTTGTCTAATTCCAGTTAAAACAATTTTGCTTTTATCAGAAGTAATGACACAAGTAGACTGATTAAATGATACCTGATAACCTTCATCACATAACCGACTTATTGATATAAGGTTATGCTTGAGACCACTGATATATGCTACCTTCCTGAAGGTAACAGCTCCAACTTTAACATTTCCATAACCTTCTATTTGTCCACAGTTGGAGTCTCCAAAAATCACCTTTGGTCCAAGCTTAGCTTTGAAATCAGCCAGGTTGTCTTTAAATCCTTTCATATGTTTTGAACAGCCACTATCTATATACCACTGTTGCTCTGTGATAAGATAGTTCTTCACCTGTACAAAACAAGATTAGTTGTTCTTAATCCAGGTGACCTTGGGTCCTTGATTTCTTTCAAATTTATAACTGGAAATATATGAGAATTCAGGTTGGTCCTTATACCCAAGTGGATGATATCTCCTAGGAGGAAAAATCCATTGGTTAAAAGGATTGTTAAAGGTTTTAGTTTTCTTAAAGTTCTGAAAAGAATTCAAGATTTTTTTATACTGAACTAGGTTCGACGAATTATAATAGGTTCGTTGATCTGCATTCGACGTTTTGGGATGAGTTTGTCGAACTCCGTTCATAAAATGAAAATATTCATTCTCTGAACCCCAAGTTCGTCGATCGCAGTTCGACGAATCATATTGAGTTCGTCAAGCGCAGTTAGACGAATAATTAAATCTGAAATCTGCTGTCATAGTTAGTCGATCTGAGTTCGACGAACTACGTTCATTTCATCGAGCTTGGTTCGGCAAAATATGTTGAACATTATTTTTATTAACATTTTTCCTTTTCTTAGGTTGATTCTTCTATGAAATTTTTGTTTCTTTATTACTAACTCCTACTTTTTCTTTGCCTTTTGCAGGAACAAATTTAATGGGGGTAGATAATATATTTTGTGTAAAATAGGAGGCTAATTAGATGAAACTCCCAAGCCCAGCTTGCCATTAAACCTGACATTCACTATGCTTGTGATCTCCATCAATTTGATGCTTCTCTCATTAAGGGATTCTTCAAATTGCTTAGCCTCAGTTAATTTAGTTTTGAAAGAAGATATTTGATTGTTAGCAGTTTTAAGTTGTTCTTTAAGTTTTAAGTTTTCATAAGAAATATTTTCAAATTCAATTAATTTTTCTCTAAGAAGTTTGATTTTCTTCTCAGATTTAATTAAATCATTACACACTAGTTTGAAATCAATTTTAAATTGTTCAAAGTAAAAAATCAAAAGAAGAGATTACTTGATCTTCTTCTGACATGGATTCATCTTCTGAATTTTCTGCTTCTAAATCAGTGACTTCTAAGTTGTTGTAAGAGGCATTGATAGCCATCAAGCAGATTTCTCTGGCTTTGGCTTCTTCTTTATCCTCATTGGAGCTGGATGAAGATTCTGACTTAGATTCAGTCCAAGTCTCAGCAACAAATCCTTTTTTTCTTATATTTGTTGGAGGATGGCTTGCTGGAATGCCTTCTTGAGTCCTTCTCCTTTCTTTTATCATTATTTTGTGCTTCTGGACATTTTGGCGGTATGTGTCCAGGTTTCCTGCATCCATAGAACTCTATTTCTTTAGTGGGGGTCCTATCATACCTTGGCTTATCATCCTTTCTGGATGATCGTTTTCTGAAATCCTTCCTAGCAATTTTGTAGAATCTCTTAGCCAAGAGACTCAGCAAGTCTTCATTATCTGGAGTGGCTTCAGCTTCTTCACATGCTTTGAAATCAACACTTTGTTCTTTCCTTACTGAAGTGGAAGTAGTACTTTGCTCAGCTTCTCTGGTCTTGATGAGCTGCTCATAAGACTTGAGCTTGCCCAACAAGGTTTTAGTGGAGATATCATTCAGCTTCTAGAGTCCTTGATTGGCCAGATCTTGGAGTCCCATGTACTGGGGAAGCATATAAGAATCTTGTCATTTATCTATGTTAATGTGATGTCCTTTTCCAGAGTCTTAAGCTCACTAATTATGAGTATGAGCCTATTGTACATATCTACAACTGTCTCTGATTCTTCCTTCTTGAAATTCTCATACTATGAGATTAAATGTGATCTCCTATCCTTCCTTTCATCTACAGATACTGACACCATAACATTTGGTGAATCCCAAATGGCCTTTGTTGAGGTGCATTCTACAACCTTCTGAAATATATCATCTAATATGGGTTGAGCCAGTATATTCATTGCTTTGGCATCTGCTATCTTTGTCTTCTTTTGTGCTTCAGTCCACTCAGGTGGTGGAACAGTACTTATGCTTGTAGTTGCCACTGGTAGTGGGGGACCTGTCAAAATAGAATTATATATGTCCTCATCAATAGAATTCATATATAGCCTAATCCTTGCCTTCCAAAGCGCAAACTTATTTAGATTGCACACTGGAAGTCTGGTGCTTGAGTACTCCTTATTTTGTGTCATGATATGAAATACAACTAGAGTAAATAAGATCAAACAAAGATCTTTTGGTTCAGGTGTTAGCCTGTACAACCAATCAACCTGTCCCTCTAATACCAATTGAAAGTGATGCCTCTGATATCACTTGAAAGTGAGGGTTTGATCTAACTAACTCTAGAGAGGGGGTGAATAGAGTATTTTAAACACTTTAAGTTATTTTTACAGTGGATTAAAAATAGGTGATATAAATATATATATATATAAATATATAAATATATATATATAAATATATATATATAAGCAAAGAAAATATATATCATAGCACAGCAAAATAAAAATAGAGCACAACCAGATGACATAAGAAAATTTATAGTGGTTCCCCAATAAACCTGGGTACATCCACTCTTCTACCACCCTAGTAGGAATCCATTATAGGTTTTTGATCAGGTGCCCTATCACCACAGGTTTTTGTTCATGTGCCCTATCACCACAGGTTTTGATCTGGTGCCCTGTAACCATAAGATCTATTTTTTAAGGGAGATCTAGCAACTCTTTGAGCTTTAAATCAGGTGCCAAAAAACCAAACCAAGTCTTTTGATCCGGAGACTTGACAACCAAAGGACTAACTTTTGAAGAGAGTTATAACCCTGTACACAGTGAAGGAAAATAAACATGTTGTCTTCCTTATCTCTTTTCTCTGAGAAGGCTAGTGGATTTTGTGAAGTTGTCAAACCTCTCCCTCAGTTATTGAAATCTGATCAGGAGTAGGAGACTTTGCTTCAGGGTGTAGGCCTTCAAAGATAAGGACTTCTTATTCAAGTAAATATCTCTGAGAAATTGAGCTTTTTGGTCTCAGATTGAATTTGTGTTGCTGGAAGAAAACTTGAAGAAGAAGAATGAACATGAACAAGATATTATGTGTCTCTATTTCTTGTTCTCAAAGTGCAGATGTATTTTTTCTTCTTTTTCTTGACTCGGTAAATCATTCTTCTGGACTGTTGTTTTTAGCAATCTTCTGAAAAAATTCTTTTATATCTTAATTGCTGATTTTGAATTTCAAATCCCTTGAAATCCTCTGCATATTTTCTGGGAAATGGAACAGCTGTTTTTGTCTTCAATGTGTTTCCCTAACTATCCCAGTAAATATGTTAAATAATAACTCTGTGAAATCCCAAATTAATGCTGCCATGAATGGCTATTTTTTGAGAATATTGACCATTAATTAACAGAGTATTACTGTCTTAATATCTGGAATCAAATTGCCTTAGTTGATCCGAGAATCTGTAGAGAAGATAGTCAAACAGAACCTAGATGGAGTTAGTCGAACTCAGGAAAGTTTTCATTAACCTAAGCTCCAAGTTCGTCGAGCTGATAATTCTCCTTCGTTGAGCTGAGCTCCAAGATTGTCAAATAGAAAATATACTCGCCAAATTGAACTCCAAATTCGTCGAGCTGAGAAGGAACTTCATCGAGCTGATATTCTGATATAAGCTCACAGTTCGTCGACCTGAGCTAGACTTTCGTCGAGCTTAACTCAGAGAAGGAACTCTGAGTTCGTTGATCTGAGATTGACGATTGTCGAGCTGATTTCAGCTATCGTCGAACTTCTTTTTCTGCAATCTTCAAACTGCCTTGTCTCTTAAGTCTTGAGTCTCTGAAGTCTTCTGAAATCTTCTGAAGGTAGGTCTTAGTGATCTAACCTAATGTAATTGTCCTTAACCCTGGAACTAATATATGACTCTTGACTATACATGGTGGGTCATCAATCCTAATAGTGAACTTAGCCCAAATCATAAGTAGGGTTCCAACACCTATTCTCTTCTTCCTTTATTGTTTAGCTTGCAGGAGAGAAGTAAGTGTGTGATCACCCCTTCCCCAAGGGTGAACTCCACAGAGACTGAATTCTCGGTTTCAACAAAAAGCAAGCAAGGGGCGAGTGGTTTTTGACTAGCACTCGCCCGGAGTCATGGCAGGAGCCGAGTGTGGGCCTCATCAAGCACTCAGCTCCCCGGGCATGTGGTAAGCTCTCTCTTTCCCTCTCTCTCTCTCTCTCTCTCTCTCTCTCTCTCTCTCTCTCTCTCTCTCTCTCTCTCTCGTGTGCATGCAGTATGTACCGAGAGAAAATAATGGGCGAGTGGGATGTTTTTACTCGCACTCTCCCGGATTCAAGGCAGACGGCGAGTGCAGGACTCATTAAGCACTCGCCGCTCTAGGAGAGTGGTAAACTCTACCTCTCTCATGTAGTATGGATCGAGAACAAACAAGGGGCGAGTGGGATATTTTGACTCGTACTTGCCCGGAGTCAAGGCAGGTAGCTAGTGCAGGCTTCATCAAGCACTCGCCTCCCCAGGAGAGTGTAAAAGTTTACTTTAGGATTGATAATGACCTAGAGGGGGTGAATAGGTACAATTCAAATTATGGCTACCTCTATTATTTAGTGTTATGCCTTTTATATGTAGATTCACACTGTCAAAGGTCCAATTTAAATAAACAAGATGATTCTTGATCTAGCTTCTCTCCACCTTCTGAATTTGTAGTTGATGCTTCTAATATCTGACTTCAACGGATTGTGTTTGTTATTCTTTTATCTGTTATCTCTTTATTTTGAATACTAGATCCCTTTAAATAGGCTCTAATAGGAGTAACAGGCTGATCCAGTTAATAACTGACATCTGATAGTTCTGACAGTTGTCAGTACCTCCGTCTAGATTTCTGTACTTAGGAAACAGGTCTGCTAAAGTGTTTAAACATGATTGTTAAATGTGTCGACACAAGTCCTAGGTATCGACACTGCTCTTATAGTGGTGTCGACAAACTTCTGAATGTGTCGACATAGCTCTTCAACTTTTCTTGAAATAACTTATGTGGAATGTGTCGACACAAGTCCTGTGTGTCGACACATCTTGATTCCAGTCACAACACAACTTGTGAAGTGTGTCGACACTAGTTCTGAGTGTCAATATAGTTGTCTTCAGTCTTAACACATCTCGAATAGAGTGTGTCAACACAGTTGTCCTTAGTGTCGACACCGCTTCTCTTTATCTCGACACAACTTGTTTAGTGTGTGTCGACAGTAGTCCTGAGTGTTGACATAGCTGCTTTCTTGTATCATAGTGTCGACCCAAGTCTTGGGTGTCGACACAACTTTCACCTTATCTCAGCACTTCTATTTTAACTGTGTCGACACTAGTCCTGAGTGTCTCGACACTTTGTACTTAGCTTTATTTACCTGCACACATGAACTTAACATCCATCAAATACAATAATGTATATATCATTAAGCTAAAAAAGACTTCTTCAAATCAAGTACATTGAGACCAACGTACTCAACAATCTCCCCCTATTTGGAGAAGTCATAACCCCAATTCAATGATATACAACATGATACCAAAAAATAATGATAAAGACATTTAAACATACATTGCAGTTCAGTATGTGAAATAACGCAGATAAACACACATATTTAACATCAACAGTGCTGATCAGAAAATAAGATAATCAAATGTTATCCTAATTAATAATACATGAAGTGTGGAGAATCGAAATTTTCATTAATTGTTTATCACAAGGTATACTGTTACAAGCTTTGGTTACAAAAGTTGAAGATCAAGTTTATGTTTCCATATGAAATTTATAAACTAAGAATATCCTAAGGCAGCTCTGGTTCCTTGATAACTATGCCTTTTCCAGATAGTATCTTGGCTTTCTCCTCAGGCACTTTGTCCACAGCAACCTCCTTTCCTTTGACATTCTTAGCTTTAGCTTTCGCAATTTCTTTTCTTTTAGCCTTTGTCTTTCAAAGAAATGATATGGCTTTGGGGAATATTTGCTGGGCTCAATAGACTTAGCAGGAAGCTTTCCTCTCTTCATATCATGTCTGAACTTTTGGATAACTTCTTGCTGCTTCAAGTGTTTGGCTCATTCCTATTCTGAATACCATTTCCCTCTGTCTGTGACATTAGCATTTACAGTCTTCCATGCAAGAAGAATTATTGATCTGGAGGTTGGACTCCATTGCTCAAAATCAGGTCTAGTCTCAGCTTCTTCTCTAAATCTTTTTTTTGATAACTGAGCCTCTATCTCTGGAGTAGTAGAAGACTTGTCCACTTTCTCATAGATTACATTCTTATTTAAGCCTTGAGGAGGACTGTACATGTGTTGGACAGTTGCTTGAATAGAATCAAAATTAGTTGGTGCTGTAGGATGATTATAATCATAGAATGTAGCAGGAGGTGCTTCAAGTAGGGGTGGTTGACAACTAGATTCAGTTGTTTCATCTCCCTCAGATAATAGGGGAGGAAAGCCTAAAGTGACTCTGATATTTTTTGATATCCAGGTAGCATGTTCAGAACTGGCCTTATTCATTACTCTCTCTCCCTTTATGACTTCTCTTGCATTATGATCTCTTAGATCATCCTTGTGAAATATTACCTATCTATCTAGGTAATTGATACTTGAAGTCACAGTATTCTTTACATTCAGTAAATTGTTGTCCAAGTTTTTGTCAGAATCTTTGATGTCCTTAAGTAGAGATTCTGAATGACTTTTCAGTTTGTTGTTGAAATCTGTGACAGTGGAATCAAGTTTTGTTTCCAAAGCAGTGGTTTGTTTCCTAATTTCTCCCAATGTAGTGTCATACATCACTATCAGATTTTCATTCATTCTATTCTGATATTCAAGGACATAGCTTTGCTTGAGTGGCACATCATCTTGTAGTTATTTGGCTTCCTGTTATTGCTTGGCCAGATAGACTACTACATGTGCTCCTTTCTTAAAAAAAGTATTCATTTCAGTTTTCAAGAGATTTACTTCAAATATTATTGACTTGATGTCTTGAGCCAGCTGAAATTGCAACTCCTTGTTGCTTTCATCTACATACTTCTCTAGATCTTTCCTTTGCTTATTAAGCATGATCTGTAGTTGAACTAGCAGAGAGCTATTATCCATTATAGGAGCTGATGGTGGTCCAGATTTAAGATATTGTTTGTAGTTCTCGCTCCTATTCTTAATTTCAGAAAACTTCCTTTTCTTTAGTTGATAAGCTTCTGCTTCCTCAAATTCAGAAGAACTGACTTCGTCAACTTGTGGTGTCTCTTTAGTTTTGTAAGTATCAGGGGCCAACTCCCCCTCAACTCTTATACCTTTCTTATTAATATTCATATTGTCCATGGTAATATCTGCATGCTGAATTTCAACATCAGGTACCTCAATCTAAGAATCTTCAACTCTCTCCCCTAGATGTTTGATACTTTTGACAAAAAGAACTTCTTCTTCATTCTCTTTTGGATTGTCATCCTCCAACACTTGTTCAGAGATTTCATGTTCAGGATCTTTTGATTTTTTCTAGGTCCTGAACAACATCCATTATAATAGTTGTAGTTGTATCCATAGGCAATTCATTGAGATTCTCCCCTCCAGCTTGTTCTCTTTCTAGAAAGTTCTCCCCCTACACCTGTATACTGGTCCCAAGGGAAAGCTTAGGAGATCTGCCTTGTTCTTTCACAACATTTTCATCAGAACTGAAGTGTACCTCTTCTTTAGAATCACTAGAGGATACAACTTCCTCTACCACAGATTTCTTACCTTTTACCTCCTTTTTCTTCTTTGGTTTTGGAGTTTCCTTGGACAAAACTCTGTCCCATCTTGACAGGATCCTTATATCCATTCTCCTCATATGTTTTATCTTGGACCCATTTTTCTAATTGATATTGTCTGGAATGACCTTTATCAGAACAAACTAATAATTCTGCCAATATTAGGCTTCTGAATTCCTTCTGCTATTTTATCAAACACTATACTATTCCAGTTAGTTGTAATTTTTAAGATAACCCTTATCATTGGGATAAACATATATTTAGAAATCCTGTCATGGGCGTCAGTCTTGTAGAGGAGTACTTTTCTAACTATCTCAGATAAAAAATTTCCTTGGGAATTCATTCCCTTCATATTTAAAGAGTTTCCATAGTTGGTGGTTGAAGGTAGTCCACACCATTCCAGGGCCTCAGTAGTCTTGCTTGAATTCAGGTCATCATCCTTTTCAGTTCTTGGAATCTGAAAGACTTTAGCCAGTCTTTTTTGTTGTTACCTTTACCCTTACTCTATTTACACTAGATTTTATCTTGTCTGACTTAGGGTTTAATGAGACATTAGAATAGAAGTCAGATACCTCTCTCTTCCAAATTTTGGTAGGTTCTGAAAGAAGATACTCTAGACCTGCCTTATTCACTAGGTCAATCACCTTCTTTATATCATCTGAAGCGGAGACAAATGTGTTGCGCACCAGTTTGTATCCCTCGTTGATGTTGTCGTCCATCTTTGGTGTCATTCTTATTGAAAGAGCTTGAGTTTGAGAGGAGTCAACTATGGATTTCTAGGTCTCGACACACAGCGATCAGTCCTGCAAGATTTCTGGTAAGTGAAATCGACAAATCCTTATACCTCCTATTTATAGTAACAGTCTTTTGAAGGCGAAAAGGCGCGCTGCATTTAGTAATTTTCTAACTATTTGGAAATATCTTATGTCGACATGGAAAAACTAGTATGTCGAGATGTGTCGACTTGAGTCGACACAAGGTTTATGTTTCTCGACTCAGACCTTAAGATCTCGACAACCTTATATCTCGATACTAAATTATAATGTCTCGACACACTATCACGTGTCTCAACACACCTTTTCTAATAGTGTCGACACACATGGTGGTGTCTCGACATAATTCTTTGTCTTAGACAAACTTTGTGTTCTGAATAATATTTCTTGACTAGATAAAGTTTTTATTGTTTTTTAAATATTTTAATACCTAATTAGTCATCTTTTTAAGAGTTGTACAAACTTTTATTACCATTAATTGTAAATAGTTATTCAATATTCAACATGCTTAGTTCAAATTTAAAATAATTGAATTTACTTTCATCTAGAGGTTCTGTAAAAATGTCAGCAACTTGTCTTTTTGTTGGAGTATACTATAAACTTATATTTTCTTTTCAACATTCTCTCTGAGAAAGGGATATCTAATTTCTATATATTTAGTTCTACTGTGAGAAATAGGATTATTAGCAATAGAAATTACACTATTATAATCACAAAACATAACAGATTTACTTAGTTGTACACTGTCGTCTAGTAGTTGATGTTGAATCCACAACAACTGTGCACAGCAACTCCCAGCAGATATATACTCAGATTCTGCTGTAGAGATAGCAACACTTGTTTGCTTCTTGCTACTGCAACTGATAAGTTATTCCCTAGAAACTGGCAAGTTCCAGAAGTACTTTTTCGATCTTCTTTACACCCTGCAAATTCTGCATCTGTGTACCCTGTAAGTTCAAACTCACTATCCCTAGGATACCAAAGCCCAAGATTGGGTGTGCCCTTGAGATATCTCAGTATTCTCTTAACAGTAGTATAATGAGACTCTTTGGGGGCATGCTTGGTACCTAGCATAGACACATGTTGAGAACATAATATCTAGCCTACTAGCAGTTAAATATATGAGTGATCCAATGATGCCTCTATACAAGGTTTCATCAACTGATTTCCCAGTTTCATCCTTTTGTAGTGACATAGTATAACACATTGGAGTTCTCATGGTAGAAGAATTCTCTATACCATATCTCTTAATCAACTCCTTAGTGAACTTAGATTGAGAGATGGATATTCAATCCTCAGATTGTCTAACTTGGAGTGCCAAGAAGAACTATAGCTCACCCATGCTACTCATTTCAAACTTGCCTTGCATAAGACTTGCAAATTTGCTACACAGCTTCTCATTAGTAGACCCAAAGATTATGTCATCTATATAAATCTGGACTACGATGCTTGATCCTTTGATGTCCCTAAGAAATAGTGTCTTGTTTATCTTTCCTCAAGAGAACTTATTCTCTATAAGAAAGGTAGACAGGGTCTCATACCAGGCTCTAGGTGTCTATTTTAACCCATACAAATCCTTGTGCAATTTGAAAACATAGTTGTTGTGTTTAGGGTCAACAAAACCTAGTGGCTGGTCTATATAGACTTCCTCCTTTAGTGTACCATTTAGGAATGCTGACTTTACATGCATCTGGTAGGCCTTGTATCCTTTGAATGCTGCATGGGCTAAAAACAATCTTATGGCTTCTAGCTTAGCTACAGGTGCAAAGATTTGGTCATAATCTAACCCTTCCTCTTATCTATATTATTTAGCCACTAATCTAGTTTTGTTCTTAACTATAACCCCATACTCATCTAATTTATTTTTATAAATCCACTTAGTTATTATGATATTATGAGTACTAGGTCTAGGAACTAGACTCCAGACTTTGCATCTCTCAAATTGATTTAACTCTTCTTTCATAGCCATAATCTAATTGGGATCTGAATTGGCTTCTTCAAACCTTTTAGGTTCTACCTGAGAGAGAAAACTAGAGTATAGAACCTCATTGTGATGTCTACACCTAGTAATTACTCCTAATCTGTCATCACCTATTATTTGATCAATAGGATGATCTCTAAGGTGTCTAACTGCTACTAGCAGGTGCCTATCATTATCTAGTACAGTAGGAGGATTAGGGTGATTCTTTTCCTCCCCCCTGAGCAGTTGCAGTATGTTCTATAAGAATTTATATATTGTCTCTAATGTGTAACTCTATGTTAGGTGAGTCACTTATTTTTAGATTTTCCATTCTAGAGTTTACAACACCTAGTCTAGAGCTATTAGAGATATCATTAAATAAAATAGATGATTCATCAAACACTACATTAATAAATTTTTCTACAACCTTATATTTCAAGTTGTAGATCTTGTATGCTTTACTATGAAGATTATACCCTACAAAGATTCCATCATAGGATTTCTCTAAGAACTTGGTTAGATAAGTTTTCCCATTATACAAAATATAGTACTTACTACCAAAAATTTTGAAGTAGGATAGATTTGGTGTTCTGCCTTTCATTAGTTCATAGGGAGTCTTGTTATGATACTTGTTGATCAATGCTCTATTTTGAACATAGCATGTCGTGTTTATAGCCTCAGCCCAAAAATATTCTGGGAGAGATGCATCACTCAGCATTATTCTGACTGGCTCAATAAGAGTTCTATTTTTCCTCTCATCAACTCCATTTTGTTGTGGTGTTCTTGGAGAGGAGAACTCCTAAAAGATTCCTAGTTCCTTACAGAAATTTTTCATCTTTTCAGATTGAAATTTTGTACCATGGTCACTTATAAGTTTGACCACGGAACATTCCATCTCATTCTGAATTAGTTTGACAAAGTCATCAAGGATGTCTAGTATTTCATACTTTCTCCTTAAGAAGAATACCCAAGCAAACCTAGAGTGATCATCCACAATCAGATAGGTATAGGACTTCCTACCCAAACTAAGAACTTGCATATGTCTAAATAAATCCATATAAAGTAAGTACAGACACCTCTCAGTGTCTTTGGACTGAATGCTCTTAAAGAAAACTTTTGTTTGTTTGCATTTTTGACATGCAGGACATAAGCCTTCTTTGGAGCATTTTAGTTGTGGACTATTTCTAACTAAGTCCATAGAGAATAGTTTACCCATAGCTTTGTAGTTTAAGTGAGCCAGCCTTTTGTGTCACTGTACACACAAAGTGTCTTTCCTACTAGCTACAAGACATACAGGTGATTGTTCATTTATACTAAGGAAATTTAGAAAATAAATGTTCCCACTCTTAGTGCCCGACAAGATGATCTCTTGATCACTTGAATTCCTTATCAAACACTTATCATTGTGGAAAAAAATTTCATATTGAAAGTGTGAGTTAGATCTGATATACTCTAGGGGGGGTGAATAGAGTATGGTGCTTACTAAAAACTTTTTACAACAGTTGTTGTATTCCAATGTGAACAGGGAAGCAAATAATAAATCTAACCACAGAGCAACCTAGTCACAAAACAATCATAGCCAGAAACAAAAATAAAGACAAGCAACCAGAAGACACAAGGAGCTATAGTGGTTCCCCTAAACTTGGGTACATCCACTCTTCTACCACCATAGGTAGGAATCCACTGCAGGATGAGTTGATCAGGTGTCTTGGGCACCAATGAGCTTTTGATAAGGTGCTCAAAAACCAAACCAGATTTTTTGATCAGGTGTCTTGCCACCAATGAGCTTTTGATAAGGTGCTCAAAAACCAAACACAAACTTTTGAAGGGAGTTTGAAAAAACCTTTACAGAGTTGGGGATGAGAGGGTGATGGAAGTCTTCTCTTTCTCAAAGCAGCTGAGAAGACTATGTGGATATTGATGTTGTCAAAGCTCCCACTGAGATATGTAGTTGTTCAGGAAATGAAGCTTTACAGTAGGGTGATAGGCCTTCAGAAATTGATCTCCAGCAAATGATGATTTCAGCAACAGCTGAAATGTGAGGTGTCTGGAGTCTTGAATGATGATAGCCTTGAACACTTGAATCAAAAGAGATCTGAATATTTCAGATGGTTGATCTCTTTTAGTGATGGTGTTCTTGTATGAATCTTTTTAGACAGAGAATGTCTGCAACTCTTTTTCTTTCTCTTTTGTGATTGTGATTGTGAGAGTTGTTGCAGAAGAAGATTTGCAGAGAATGAATATTGCAGAATATGTGTCTCTCTCTTGTTCTTCTCCCTTGTTCTACTTGATTATTATTACAGAAGTTTTTGATAATTGATTTTTATTCTCTTGATGTCTGAATAGAAATGATCCACTGTCAAGATAGTCGTTAGCCTATCATAAATGACTTCCTTAATTGCTTTTGTCTTCTGGGGGAAAGTCCAATGAAACATTTCTTGATAATTCCTTGAAACTTGCTCCAGAATAAATGAAAATGGCTACAAAATCTTCTGAATTAATTGCTGAGAATAACTCCTTAACTGTTCTGAATTTGAATCTTGAAAGTCGTTGAACTCTTCGGAAAAATGTCGAACTGAGCTCTACTATTGTCGAACTGAGCTCAGCGATTTGGACTTATACATAAACAGAGTTCGTCGATCTGAGCTCAACTATCGTCGAACTGAGCTCAGAGATAGCAGAACAAACTGGAGTCAAGATCGTCGAACTGAACTCGAATATCGTCGAATGGAGTTCAACGATTTGTTGAAGTTGAGCTCAGCGATCGTCGAAAGGAGTTCGACGATCCATCGAAGTTGAGCTAGATGATCGTCGATAGGAGTTCGACGATTCGTCGTACTGAGCTCGACAAAATGACTTAGTCTCCAAACTGAAAAACCTTGGTCTTGAGGGCAGCTTCCAAACCTAACTACTAACCCTTAGACTTAATTCTAATTGACCTTTAGATCTATACAATGAGGTCAAAAACAGGTTTCCTAAAGACATAGTGATCCTGACCCAAATTAGTAATAGGGTGTTCGAACAATCTCCCCCTATTTGGGTTAGGATTACTATTTACATAAATTGGAGAAATTAAGAACAACATACAAAGCAACAATATAACAAACAACAACATTGCAGAATCACAGATATAATATCTTAGACAGATCAGAAAACAGAATAATTGTCACCTAACAGAATTACTCTTTCTCCTTGCTCTTTATAAGTTTAATTTCTCTATTTGGATTAAGAGCTTCCTTCTTTGATCTTCTGTCATCAGCTGCACTTAGATATCTTTGTTGTTTAGGCCTTGGTACTACAGCTTCAGGGTGCAGCTCCATGTATCTTTCAGAATCAAAAAACTTGCTGGGGGCATATCTTTCAAGTTCCTTCTTTCTTTGTTCTAACAAGGTAGTAATGCTGGAGGTGTCCTTGCCTTGCTCTCTAGCTTTCTTAATCTGATCCAAGGCAGCTAATTCTTTCATTCTAGCAGTCCATGTAGTAGGATTATTCTCTGGATCCTCAAAGGGCACTGGAGGCTCATATCTTTTGGAAGGATTATCTGGAGGAGCTCTGGATGAGACTAATTCTTTCAACTTATAAGGAAATGGACCTGAAGTAGTGTCAGATGAACCTGGTCCTTCCCTTGAGTAAGGATGTTGCTTGGAGTAGCCTTTGGAATAAACTTGAAGTTCTCTTTGGTTTCCTCTATAGCTTCCTCTCCTAGATTGAGAGCCTCTGGATTGGCTTCCCCTATGTTGAGATCTTCCATGAGGCTGATAGGGGGTGTGACTTCTGGCAGAGGGTTAAGATGCAGAGCTACCACTTGCACCTACACCTGGTGAAGGAGGAGGAGGAGGATGATGATGAAACTGAGAAGATCCTTTTTCATATTTTCTTTTCTTTTTCATAGCCTTTAATTGATTCTTGGAATATTGCATCCAATGTTCAGTTATAGGGCAGTCATGCAGAATATAGTAGGGAATATCATTTGTATCTTTTACTTTAGCTGGTGGAACTCTTTTCATTGCCTTGCTTCTTGCTTTTTTTTCCTTGTTATAGTAGCTGAGGAATCATCAGAATCAGTTCTGAACTGATCACTTTCAGAGCTTTGTTCATCATATAAAGCATCAATCCTTTTCAGATAATATTTCTGTTGTTGGGTTGGAGCAGAGGTAACAGTAGTGACAGCAGTTGTAGCAGCAGCAGTAGACACAGCAGATACAGAACTTTCAGGAGCAACACTCTTAGAATATACAGCAGCAGTAGTAACAACAGCAACTGGGTCAGCAGCAGATTCAGAGAAAACAGTTTCAGATACAAAAACATCAGCAGGGGCAACATCAGCAGTGACAGCAGGCTCAAAGTCATATGCTTCTGTCATATGTATATCCTTAGAGATTAAATCAACAGAATTGTTAGCAATATCAACAATATCAGTAGCAGCAACAGGAACAGCAACATTATTGTCAGCAGGAGTAGCAGCAGGAAGAGCAATGGAAACAGAAGACTCAGCAGTATATAGGGAATTTATATAGGAGCTAATTAAGCTGGTATCACAGCTTGAGAAGGGCACAATGGCCTTAGATAGATCTTCAGATGGCTGGACTGCAGTGCTTACTGGGAGACAGCTGAAATAAACTGAATCAAAAACTGATAAAAGTGACCTGAGGTCCACTGAGAAAACTGCAACCTGTGGAGTTGAAACCGGAGCTTGAGTTGAAGTAACAGCAATCTAACATCTTCATGAGGCATCTCCCCCTGTCTAGATTCAGAGATAACTGAATCAAGGCACCCAAAGGATGGGATTGCCTGAGGAGGAAAGATGGAGGAGAGCCTGGCAGATAAGTCTGCAACTGACTTGAAGAGTGGAGCCAAGGAGGTCTCCAACAGAAGTGAGAGACTGGGAGCTATCAGCTCATACAGTTTGTCAGCTAAGGCTGGAATATCTACATGCTCAATAGGGATTTGAGCAGAGCTAGAGAATGAAGGTGGAGAAACTGGTGATGTTGGTGGAGAGCTGGTGTATGGGGGAAAGGAAGGTTGGGATGTGGGGATTGTTGACATGGAAGAAAGGGGAATGGATATAGAAGGTGTGAAGGAGGGTTGAGCAATGATGTCTTGCAGTAGCTATTGATATGATGTGGATGAAGAGGGTAGATCAGGAGGGGATGAAGGTGAATCATCCATAAAGGAATCATCTAGAAGATTGAATGATGGAATGTTGGATGATGTGTCAAGATCTGGTTGAGGGTAGTGATGTAAAGGATGGAAGATTTCTTCTGTGAGAGTAGGGATTGGAGATGGAATTGAAGTAGGAGATGGGCTGGAAATAATGATGGTGGATGAAATTTGAATGGTGGAGGTGACTGGTGGAGATGAAATAAGAGGTGGAGGAGGAGAAGCAGCAGGCAAGTCTTCTGTAGGGGCAGAGACTTGAGGGGAAGAAACTGTTACAGTCCTTGTGCCTGAAGTAGTGCTTGCAGAGGGCCTGCTGGGCTTCACTATCTATCTGTCCCACTTGCCAAAGAGGGCACAGGAGAGCCTCTTAGAGGCATTGATGTGGATCCCATTTGATACAAGCAGGGCAGGGCATCTGTGATGGAGAAAGAGCCCTAGAATCCTTCCATAATTCACAAAGTTCTTATTGATCTTCTTCTTAATCAGATCAAAGAAGATCTCTCCACAGTTTAATTGTTTCTTATCCACTAAAGCACCCATCAAGCACAGCTGATACCTGGAGATGGTATCATGAGCTGAATGCTTGGCCAAAAGCATGTTTCCCACTACATCAGCTAAAAATCTGTATTCAACAGCTAAATTCTTTTTCATCAGCTTGTTAGGGTTTGCATCAGAATGACCCATTCTATCAAGCATAGTAGTAAATTCTTCTCCAGACATTTCAACAGAATCTCTTCCAGAATTTAATCCAAAAATCTCTGTCAGAATGGCAGGTGTAAGAGGTACCTGGGTTCCTGAAATTGATCCAACAACTGTATTTTGGTCTTGGTTGTGGGCAATATACACCCACTCCTTGATTACATCTGCAGGTAGCTTGATTCTGGTGGACATGATAGTAGCTAATTTTTTGCTCTTTGAACAGTTCTAGAATGTCTTGGAAAATTTGATCATTGGTGCTGAAAGAATCCATGTCAATATCGAAACCGGCATCGAATTTCATGGCGGCCAGAACGGCGACAGAGACGGCCATGGTTTCCTGCAAACAATAAACAACCAAATGACCAAGTGTAGAGATGTTTGGAGGGAAAGAGAAAATTTGCAGAGAGATTGAAAGCGCAAAAGGAGAACGACAGCCGAAAAATGAATTTTATATTAGGGTTCAATGCAGAAAAGGAAAGATCATTGAAATTAGTTCGACGATCGGGGCTTCTAAAGGAATCTGAAAGGTCTTCAATATCGTCGATCTCCGTTCGACGATATTGGAGAGCGTCGAGCTCCATTCGACAATAGTTCATAAAACAAAATCGTCGAGCGTCGTTCGACGATCGTTGACCTGGAGAGATAGTTGAGCACTATCTGAGAAGCGCTCAACTCTGGTCGACGATTTCCGAAAGCGTCGATCTCTGTTCGGTGATCTGGGTGAAAATCGTCGAGCGTAGTTCAGAGACCAGAAACACTCTAGACACTAGAAAAAACAAGATGTTTGCCTAGTCTTGGTCATTTTTAGAGTTTCAAAATCTTGGACATTATTTTAGACTTCCTCCATCTAACATTCCTAACTGATTTAGGAAGAAGGTGTGTTTCTTTTCATCCAAGGGTTTGGTGAAAATATCTCCCCTTTGCAAATCAGTTGGGATATATTGAAGTTCAATTTTATTCTTCTCAACATTATCCCTTAAAAAGTGATGCCTAATTTCTATGTGTTTTGTCCTACTATGGAGGACTGGATTTTGAGCTATAGAAATAGCACTGGTATTATCACAAAAGATTTTAGACTTCTCTAAGTTGTAGCCATAGTCTAGGAGTTGGTTTTGAATCCACAATATTTGTGAACAACAACTACCTGCAGCCATATATTCAGCTTCAGCAGTTGAAGTTGACACAGATGTTTGTTTCTTGCAAAACTAAGAGACAAGTCTGTCACCAAGAAACTAACAAGTTCCACTGGTGTTTTTCCTGTCAATTCTGCATCCAGCATAATCAGCATCAGAAAATCCAGTTAAGTCAAATGATGAATCTTTTGGATACCAGAGACCTAGATTTGGACAACTTTTAACATACCTGAGAATCCTTTTAACTAATGTTAGGTGTGACTCTCCAGGGCTCACTTGGAATCTAGCACATATGCATGTAGCAAATATTATGTCTAGTCTACTAGCTGTAAAGTACAGTAAAGAGCCAATCATTGCTCTATATATTGTCTGATCAACAGGTTTCCCATGTTCATCAGCATCCAATATAGCATTGGTAGACATAGGTGTTTTCATACAAGATGCTTCAGACATACCAAATTTCTTAACCAATTCTTTTGCATACTTGGTTTGAGAAATAAAGATGCCTTCAGCATGTTGTTTGACTTGCAATCCTAGAAAGAAGGATAGCTCACCCATGCAACTCATTTCAAATTTAGAATGCATTAAGTTTGAGAACCTTCTGCACAAATTTGAATCAGTAGAACCAAAAATAATACAATCTACATAGATCTGTACTAGTAGGGTATGGGACTTATGGGTTCTAATAAAAAGAGTTTGGTCTACTCTACCCCTTATAAATTCATTTTCCAGAAGGAAGCATGTTATGGTCTCATACTATGCTCTAGGAGCTTGCTTGAGACCATATAATGCTTTTTTTCAGCTTAAAAACATAATCAGGATGGGTTGGAGAGATAAAACCTAGAGGTTGTCTGACATAGACTTCTTCTTTGATGTCTCCATTGAGAAATGCACTCTTTACATCCATCTGGTATACTTTGAAACCTTTATGTGTTGTATATGCTAAGAAGATTCTAATAGCCTCCAACCTTGCAACTGGTGCAAAAGTCTGGTCATAGTCTATGCCTTCTTCTTGAGAGTATCCTTGAGCAACTAGCCTTGCCTTGTTCCTTATAATTACTCCTCGATAATCCAATTTGTTTCTGAACACCCACTTTGTTCCAACAATGGAGTGATCCTTAGGCTTTGGTACTAGTTCCCAAACTTTGTTCCTTTCAAATTGATGCAACTCTTCTTACATTGTCATGATCCAGTGTGGATCTTGCTCTGCATCTTGAATGGATTGAGGTTCAATTTGAGATAGGAAGCAAGTGTGCAACAAGTTTTGGTTGACCTGATTTCTGATTTGCACACCAGCTGAGATGTCTCCAATTACTTGGGAAATTGGATGGTCTCTTGATGTTACTAAATCAACAAGGGGTGTTGATTGTTCACCAACCTGTGTTGTTGTTTCCTCTTGTGGTACAACAACTGGCTCTTCAAGAAGTTTCTCTTCATGATGTTGAATGTCTTCTTCATCTTCACTGCTTTCCTCTTTTCGAATGATCTGTAATCTGTCCAAGTCTTCAGCAAGAGAATGTACCTGCAAAGGTTCTATGGTAGAAGTGTTCTTCTCCTTGAAAGACATGTTAGTTTCATCAAAAGATATGTGAACAGATTCTTCAATTTTAAGAGTTAATTTATTATAAACCCTATAAGCCTTACTGATCATGGAGTATCCCAGAAACACTCCTTCATCAGCTTTAGCTTAAAATTTTGCTAAATACTTCTTGTCATTATTATGTATATAACAAATACAACCAAAAATTTTGAAATAATCTATTTTAGGTTTCTTCCCTTTGAGTAATTCATAGGGAGTATTGCCCATTAGTTTATGTATTAAACTTCTGTTCAGCACATAGTTGGAGGTGTTCACTACCTCTGCCCAAAAAGATAGAGGAAGGTGAGCATCTGACAACAATGTAGTGGCAGATTCAATAAGGGTTCTATTTTTCCTTTCAGCTACCCCATTTTGTTGAGGAGTTCTAGGAGCTGAGAAAGTGTGTCTGATCCCTTCACTCTGACAGAACTCTTGCATAAGAAGAGAATCAAACTCTGTCCCATGATGACTTCTAATCAGGGCAATGTGAGTATTGAACTCAATCTGTATGCATTTGAGAAACTCTGTCAAACACTTAAAGTTATCAGACTTCTTCCTCAGAAAGAACACCCATGTGAATCTAGAGAAGTCGTCTACAACTACTAAAGTGTAAGATTTCCCTCCTAAGCTTTGTACTGTAATGGGTCCAAAAAGATCCATGTGTAACAGATACAAAATCCTAGGTGAATCACTCTTATTAAGTGACTTGAAACTATTTTTATTTTGCGTACCTAATTGACAAGCCCTGCAGAGTCCTTCCTTCTTGTAGGGGCCATAAGGTAGTCCTCTAATAAGGTTGTCCTTGGATATCCTAGCAATGGTTCTAAGGTTAATATGCCCTAGTCTCTTATGCCATAGAACATTAGGTCTACTAACAGAATTAAACAGGCAAATGTCTACATCAGTTGAAAGAAAATCTACTAAGCAGATGTTACCTTTCCTTTTACCTGTCAACACAGTTGTGTTGTCCTCTGACTTGATCTTACAAAAGGCTTTGCTGAAAGTCACCTGGTAGCCTTCATCACATAACTGACTGATACTGATCAAGTTGTGCTTTAGTCCTTCCACATAGGCTACCTTCTTGAATGTGACTGTGCCAATTTGAACTGCACCATATCCTTTTGTCAGTCCAAAGTTTGAGTCACCAAATATGACTTTGGGTCCAAGCTTAGCTTTAAAGGATGTGCGGTTGTCCTTGTTTCCTGTCATGTGCTTTGAGCACCCACTATCCAAGTACCATTGTTGGTTTGATGTTGGATAGGTCTTCACCTGCACATAAAATAATTCACTTGTTTTTCACCCAGTTTACCTTGGGCCTAGGTAGATAACCTTTAAATTCAGAGATAAATGACATCCTTGGTTGACTCTTATAACCTTTAGGATGATATCTCCTTGGAGGTATTATCCATTCAGTATAAGGGTTAAATCTTTGGGATGAAGGACCCCGAGGATTGGATTTTGATTTGCCCTTGAAGGAATTTCCAAAGCTTTGATCTTTGTTCGACGATCGTTGAGCTGCGTTCGACGATCTTGGGTCAGATCATCGAGCTCCATTCGACGGTCGACTGTGGCAGAGTTCAGGAATTAGAGATCATCGACCTGAGTTCGACGATTTTGCCTGAGATCGTCGATCTGTGTTCGGCGATCGTCGAGCTCTGTTCGACGATTTCTGCTGGAACTTGGTTTTCTTAGGCAGATCAGAATTTTTCCTAGCTACCTCTACAACTCCCTTCCCTTTATCAGAAATAAACTTAATTGGGGTTGTTAGAACTATAGGTTGGCTGGATGAAGCACCCAAGCCCAGTGTACTATTGAATCTGGAGTTCACTATGCTTGTGATGTCCATTAGCTTGATGCTTCTCTCATTAAGGGATTCTTCAAGCTTTTTGGCCTCTGATAGTTCACTTTTCAGTGAAGCTACCTGCTCCCTACAGCAGTCCAACTCCTTAGAGAGTTTGAGGTTTTCTGATTTTAAGGAACTGTGTTCAGATAATTGATTTCTGAGAGAGATAATTTCCTTCTCAGATTTTAATTAGTCGAAGCACAGTGCTTTAAATTCATACTTAAAGTCCTCAGAATTGAAATCAAAGGAACTAATTACTTGCTCCTCTTCAAGTTGAGTCTCTGAGTCTGACTCTGAGTCTTCTGCATCAGAATTGTGTTGAGAGGCATTGATTGCCATCATGCAGAACTCCTTCTCTTCAGCATCATCTTCATCATCACTTGAGCTGGATGAAGCTTCTGATTCCTCTTCAGTCTCACACTAAGATTCAGCAACAAATCCCTTCCTTGTGTGTTTGTTCTTGCTTGAGGAGAGTTTGTCATTGCTACTCTTCTTGAAGTCCTTATCTTTTCTTCTTTCTCTCTTATCCTTTCTGTCCTTGTTTTTGTTCTTTGGACAGTCAGGCACAATGTGGCCTGGTTTCCTGCAACCAAAGCAGACAATTTTTTATTATTTGATCTATCATACATTGGCTTGTCATGCTCTTTGTATGATCTCTTCCTGAAGTCCTTCCTGGCCATCTTATAAATTCTTTTAGCCAGTAGACTAAGTAGCTTATCATTGCCTGGGATTTTATCTTCAGGCTGATCTTCAGTGGCTTTGAAAGCTATTGTCTTTTCTTTTCTTGTGGCTGGTGAGGAAGCCTTCTGCTCTTCTTCTCTATTTTTGATGAGCAGCTCATAAGATTTGAGCTTGCCCAAGAGAGCTTCTGTTGTAATCTCATTCAGACTTCTGGCATCCTTGATTGGCCAGATCCTTAAGTCCCAAGTGCTTGGGAAGCACATTAGGATTTTTTCATTAAGCTCAGTTAATGAGATCTCCTTATCCAGAGTCTTCAGTTCATTGACTATCAGAATGAGTCTGTTATACATATCAGCTACTGACTCAACTTCTCATTTCTTGAAATTCTCATATTGGGATATGAGGTGGGATCTCATGTCCTTTCTTTCATCAGCTGATCCTGAGACTATTTCAGACAGCTTATCCCAGATTTCCTTTGCTGAATTACATTCAGCCAGCTTTTGGAAAATGTCATCAGACATAGTCTGGGCTAAGATATTCATAGCCTTTGCATCTGCTACTTTTCACTTCTTGATATCAGCATCTGTTCCTGATGGAGGTGGAACAGTATTCGTGCTTGTGTTCTCTGGAGGTCTTGGACAAACTGTCAAAACAGAATTAAAAATGTCCTCATCAATAGAATTCATGTATAGTCTAATACTTGCTTTCCAAAGTGCAAACTTGGATAGATTGCACACTGGAGGTCTTGTGCTAGCATAATCTTTGTTTTGGGCCATGATTTGTGAAGAAATGATTCTAATAACAAAATGAAAACAAGCAGATCTAACTAGGGATCTTTGGGTTCAGGTGTTGGCCTGTGCAACCACTGAGATGTGGTATGTTTAACCAACCTCGCTTTGATACCAATTGAAAGTGTGAGTTAGATCTGATATACTCTAGAGGGGGGTGAATAGAGTATGGTGCTTGCTAAAAACTTTTTACAACAGTTGTTGTATTCTAATGTGAACAGGGAAGCAAATAATAAATCTAACCATAGAGCAACCTAGTCACAAAACAATCATAGCCAGAAACAAAAATAAAGACAAGCAACCAGAAGACACAAGGAGCTATAGTGGTTCCCTTAAACTTGGGTACATCCACTCTTCTACCACCCTAGGTAGGAATCCACTGCAGGATGAGTTGATCAGGTGTCATGGGCACCAATGAGCTTTTGATAAGGTGCTCAAAAACCAAACTAGATTTTTTGATCAGGTGTCTTGCCACCAATGAGCTTTTGATAAGGTGCTCAAAAACCAAACACAAACTTTTGAAGGGAGTTTGAAAAACCCTTTACAGAGATAGAGATGAGAGAGTGATGGAAGTCTTCTCTTTCTCAAAGCAGCTGAGAAGACTATGTGGATATTGATGTTGTCAAAGCTCCCCCGAGATCTGTAGTTGTTCAGGAAATGAAGCTTTGCAGTAGGGTGATAGGCCTTCAGAAATTGATCTCCAGCAAATGATGATTTCAGCAACAGCTGAAATGTGAGGTGTCTGGAGTCTTGAATGATGATGGCCTTGAACACTTGAATCAAAAGAGATCTGAAGATTTCAGATGCTTGATCTCTTTTAGTGATGGTGTTCTTGTATGAATCTTTTTAGACAGAGAATGTCTGCAACTCTTTTTCTTTCTCTTGTGTGATTGTGGTTGTGAGAGTTGTTGCAGAAGAAGATTTGCAGAGAATGAATATTGCAGAATATGTGTCTCTCTCTTGTTCTTCTCCCTTGTTCTACCCTATTGCTATTACAGAAGTTTTTGATAATTGATTTTTATTCTCTTGATGTCTGAATAGAAATGATCCACTGTCAAGATAGTCGTTGGCCTGTCATAAATGACTTCCTTAATTGCTTTTGTCTTCTGGGGGAAAGTCCAATGAAACATTCCTTGATAATTCCTTGAAAATTGCTCCAGAATAAATGAAAATGGCTACAAAATCTTCTGAATTAATTGCTGAGAATAACTCCTTAACTGTTCTGAATTTGAATCTTGAAAGTCGTTGAACTCTTCAAAAAAATGTCGAGCTGAGCTCTACTATCGTCGAACTGAGCTCAACGATTTGGACTTATACAGAAACAGAGTTCGTCGATCTGAGCTCAACTATCGTCGAACTGAGCTCAGAGATAGCGGAACAAACTGGCGTCAAGATCGTCGAACTGAGCTCGAAGATCGTCGAATGGAGTTCGACGATTTGTTGAAGTTGAGCTCAGCGATCGTCGAAAGGAGTTCGACGATCCGTCGAAGTTGAGCTAAACGATCGTCGATAGGAGTTCGACGATTCGTCATACTGAGCTCAACGAAATGACTTAGTCTCCAAACTGAAAAACATTGGTCTTGATGGCAGCTTCCAAACCTAACTACTAACCCTTAGACTCAATTCTAATTGACCTTTAGATCTATACAATGAGGTCAAAAACAGGTTTCTTAAAGATATAGTGATCCTGACCCAAATTAGTAATAGGGTGTTCCAACACATATCCTATATCATAAAGCTAACCTATGCTTATCAGATTGTGGTTCAATCCTTCCACATAAGCCACTTTAGTGATAGTAATAAGGCCATTAGAAATGTTACCATATCCCTTGGTGAGTCCTTTCTCTGACCCTCCAAAGATGACTTTTGTTCCATTCCTAACTAGAGTGTAATCTCTTATCAAACTCCTTGATCCAGTCATATGCCTGGAACACCCACTATCCAAGTGTCATATTGGCCTATCAGTGGTACTTGGCTTCACCTACAAACACAAATTTAGTACACCTTACGCACCCAACTAGTTTTGGAGCCTTGGTTCCTGTTATGCTTTATTGTGTGAAACATAGCAGTATTTCTAAATAAAGCTGGTTGAAACTTATATGAAGGAACTGTTGGATTATACCAATAATCTAAGGCAAAATGCCCAACCTTCCCACAACACCAACACTCAAATATGTTGTATCTTTTCGTTGGTTGCACATTTGAGGTTGTTCTTTTATGCAACACAGAATTGTCATCTAATTTCCATGGTAGTGGTGCAAAATTCACACCCTTACCTTTCAGATTTAGGTGAGATACACTGGATCAGCTCCAAGAATCCCTTGGCTTCTTAGATTTATCACCTTTTGTGGTGGCTCTTGGCCTATATTGCCTTTTGATATCTGATCCTTCCAACAAGGCTCTTTATTGACCTTACTGGTAGAGTACTCAGACATCATGTGTCTAGGAACACATGATCTCAAGCATCTATTAGAAGGTAGATACTCGACCGGTTGCCTAACTGGACCACTTGGAGTTTTACGCTTGGGTACAGACTTCTTTTTAAACTTTTTGTTTTTATCATACCCTACACCACTTCTAAATGATGCTGAAAAGGTATCTATGATAGGTAACAATGACTTAGGTTTTGAGAATTGAGTCAGGAGCTATCTTTCCTGAGTAAGCTTTGCTTCCAGGACTTTGACAGTCTTGACCTATTTTATTATCGCTTCTGTCTGGCTATCTATCTTGTTAGTTAGTTCTATAATTTTCAGTTTTTTTAGGTCCAACTTTGTGTTGGCACTTATCAACTAAAAATATACTGCTTTCAAGGATTCTAATTCTTTGGCCTGATCCTTAGCAAGTTGTTTGCGTGTAATCAAGGCCTTTAGTAACTTCTCATATCTGTTGATAAGGGAGTTAAAATCCGCTTCAATGTCTGAATCATGTTCTTTACTATTAGAGGAATGTGAACATGATTCATTTTCTAATACAAAAAAAGAATCTGAGGCCAAACTATAAGAGATTGATTTTACCTTAGAAGGATCTGAACAATCCTGAGCTTCTTCTCCTGATTTAGTTTCCTCAATGGCCATCACGCCCATGAGAGCCTCCTACTCTTCTGATTCTGAGGAACCAGACTAACTATCAGATAGTGTCAACTGTCTTTTTGCCAAGAGGCTTTTGTCAGCCTTCTTGTGTTGTCCATCCTTCAAGTTCTTTTTTTTTGGGCAATCAGCTATGACATTCCCTTTTCTGTTGCAACAACAACCCACTATATTAGTTTTAATGTATTTGTTCTAAGAAGAGCCATACCTGTCCCCAGAATTCTTCTTCCTGGGTTTCTCTGGACGATTGATATTTTTGTGAGAAGAGTCTCCAGCTGGACCCTTCCAGCTGCCTTGTTTTCTTCTCCTTACCATCTTCTTGAACTGTCTAGAGAAGAGAGACAGTTCCTCCTCGCTTAATTCCCCTTCTGTTGAGGATGATTCTGAACACTCAGAAGATGTTTCCAGTTTTTCTGTGAGAGTTGACTTATGTCTGACTTTTTTAGATGACTCAGCCTTTAGAGCCAAGGTCTTTTCTCTATTGTGTGCTCTGGCTGAATCTTCTTCAGAATTTCTGAGGTTGAGCTGTAACTCATGGGATAGTAGCTTGTCAAAAAGGTTGAGTTGTAACTCATGGGACAGTAGCTTGTCAAAAAGAGCTTGGGGGTTTATATTGGATAAATTGCCCATTTCTCTAATTTCATAGATTTTGGTGTCCCATTCTTTGTTCAGGGATCTCAAGAACTTGTCATTAAGTTCATAGTTAGTAAAGCTCCTTCCATAAGTCCTCAGGTTTTTCACTATACTGAAGAATTTTTCAAAGCAGTCAACCACTGAATCTTTCATATCTTGTCTGAAGGCTTCATATTGTTGGTTTAGCAGAGATTTTCTATCATCTCTGACCTCTTTAGTTCCTTCCATGTAAGCTATCAGTGACTCCCACATTTCTTTTGATGTTATGCAATGAATCATATTTTGAAAAGTGGAATCATCTATTGCACTCACTATAATATTCTGAGCTCTCTTGTCCATAGAGGCCAGAGTGATTTCATCTTTATCCATCTCCATGTAAGTCTTGGGTGTCTTGATGTTTGCATCAAGAACTGACACTTTCATGGGAATGAAAGGTCCTTCAATCACTGTGATGTATATTCTTGGATCTGCTGCTTCCATGAATAATCTGACACTTTCCTTGCATATTCTAAACTTTTCTTTGGAGTAGACATGGAGCTTAATGGAATTGTTTTCCCTCTAAGCCATGATATATCTTTCTCTACAATCCTTTGGATTATCACTAGGTTGTTATGCCTTTTCAGTGAACCTCGCTATGATACCAATTGCAAAAGTTTACTTTAGGATTGATAATGACCTAGAGAGGGGTGAATAGGTCTAATTTAAATTATGGCTACCTCTTTTAAATTATTCAGTGTTAAGCTTTCTATATGTAGATTCACACTGTCAAATAAACAAGGTAGTCTAAACAGCACTTTGAAAAATATCACAGCATAGCAATCAGTAAACACAACATAATACACACAAATTTATAGTGGTTCCCTAATTAATGGGTACATCCACTTTCCCCCTTCGCCTATCTATCAATGAACTAGATTCGGGCAAACTCCTTCGCTTTCTTTTACTCAGATCCTTAGATATTACAACTCAGAGCCCAGCTGGCTCGTACAACTCGGACTTTACAAGTCTTACCACTCAGATCACCAAGATCCTACACCTCAAATTCTTCCCAAGAACTCTACCTCAGAATGAATCCTCACTCCTAGTTCTCAGGCAACTCCTGCCCTACATCTCAGAGAATTTTTTGCTTCTCCTACCTCAGGCAATCCCGGCCTTACCTCATCCTTTATAACACAGGCTTACAACATAAAGAGAGTTATTCCCCTTCACTCAGATCTATAGGTAGATCTTACACAATGAATATCGGTAAAAGAAAATTGATTCAAAAAATGTCACCCAGCAAGAGAGATATGAGTAACAGCTTCTTGATCTGATCTTGATGAATGTGCTTCATTTGATCTTGTCAACATAGATCTGATCTAACCCTCCTTAGCTTTTCAAAGCTTCTTGAAGTAGAAATTAAGGTAGATCTAGGCTGGAGATATGTTGAAGATTATTCTTGATCTAGCATCTCTCCACCTTTTGAATTTGTAGTTGATGCTTCGAATATCTGACTTCAATGGATTGTGCTTTTTATTCTTCTAGATGTTCTCTCTTTCTTCTGAATACTAGATCCCTTTAAATAGGCTCTGATAGGAGTAACCGGCTGATCCGATTAATAACTGACATCTGACAGTTCTGACAGTTGTCAGTACCTCCGTCTAGATTTCTGTACTTAGGAAACTGGTCTGCTAAAGTGTTGAAACTTGACTGTTAAATGTGTCGACACAAGTCCTAGGTGTCGAAAATGCTCTTGTAGTAGTGTCAACAAACTTCTGAATGTGTCGACATAGCTCTTCAACTTGTCTCGAAACAACTTATGTGGCATGTGTCAACACAAGTCTTGTGTGCCGACACAGCTTGCTTCCAGTCACAACACAGCTTGTGAAGTGTATCGACACTAGTCCTGAGTGTCGACACAATTGTCTTCAGTCTCGATAAAGCTTGAATAGAGTGTGTCGACACAGTTGTCCTTACCATCGCACAGCTTCTCTTTGTCTCGACATAACTTATTCAGTGTGTGTCGACACTAGTCCTGAGTGTCGACACAGTTGCTTTCTTGTATCATAGTGTCGACCCAAGTTCTGGTGTCGACACAACTTTCACCTTGTCTCAACAATTCTAGTTTAAGTGTGTCGACACTAGTCCTGAGTGTCTCGACATTTTGTACTTAGCTTTATTTACCTGCACACATGAACTTAACATCCATCAAATACAACAATGTGTATATCATTAAGTTGAAAAGACTTCTTCAAATCAACTACATTGAGACCAATGTACTCAACAGAGAGTGGTAAACTCTCTCTCTCGGCAGTTTTCTCCAAAATGAATCCCAAATTGGTCTGATAATAGCCTCTCCAAATAGCGGAGTTACGTGTTGGCTTACCATTCTGGGTTGCATATAGTAAAACCAGAAGGCAGGATTTCGATATCCATAGACCAGGCTTCGAAAACTATAAATAGATCTGTAGGGGCACCTTTGGAGGGATCCAATTCCTTTTTAGCTTATTCCTCCTCTGGTTTTCTGGTTGGCTTTCAGGTGCCCTCCAAGGTGCCCCAGCGCAGCATTGGCTGGGGGCGCTCTGAGATCTTTCAGGTGTGTGGTGAGACCTCCGTGTTGTAGCCCAGGATCTATTTCTAGTCTTAATTCTTTGGTTTTGTGAACTTTTTTAGGAGAAGTAGGTGCATGGTTACCCCTTTTAGGTCCAAAATCAACAAGAAGTCAAGTTTTGGTTCCAATATTAAGGTACTCTGAACGTGGAGAGTAACCAGCATAAGAAAACCCTAAGCAAGTTTCATGACTAGAGATGAAGGACAAGGTACCGACCCAGGCAACTCGCCACCACCCACAACACAAGTCTCGGTAGGGATGTCATAGCAAGCTTGAACTATGCTTTTGTCACGCGCGGCAAGTGCTCGACCCCTTCTATCCCGATGGTCGCGCCACTATTCCTGGGCGAGAATATCCCTGTCAAGCGGCCTGGGAAGGAGGTGGAAGTGGAAGGAAGTGAGAGGGATCTTGTTGGTAGGGAGCTCTTCCCAGTTCGGCGAGTGCGGGCAGGAATAGCATGATAATGTCGCATGATAACCCGACTCACCCCGATGAAGGGGAAAGCCCCTTCAACGAGCTAGTCGTCTCAGCCCTAGTTCCAGAGGGGTTCTGGGAGCCGGAAATGTCTTAATAAACTGGCAGGGATGATCCTGTTCAGTATATCCAATGGTTTGAAGATGTGGTCTTGATCAGGAAGATGTAAGACCCCTTCAAGTGTTACTCTTTGCCATCACTCTCAAGAAAAATATGAGGGACTGTTCAACCAGTTCCCCTCCAGCTCAATATATAGCTTTAAAGATCTGCGTCGAGGCTTTTTGTTGAGGTTCTCGACGTCCAAGAAGATAAAGATATGAGCTGATTCCCTATTCACAATCAAGAAAGAGGTGGAGGAGACTCTTGGGGACTACATTAATAGGTTCCAATAGGAAGTTCTCCAAGTTCAAGAAGTACTGGGGTACATCCTGATGTTAGCCTTCACGTTGGGGACTACGCCAAGGGTTCTTCAGTATGGAATTGAAACAAGATCCACCCCTATCGTTTGAAGATCTGATGGAGAGGGCAGCAAAGAAAATTGATGGGGAGGCAGCGAACTCAGCTTTTGCCAAGAAGTTAGGTTGGTGGAGGAAGAAGTAAAGGAACAAGGAGGACCCACTCAGGGTCAAGGAAGAGGATTCGCCCAGGGGTTGGGACAATGCCCTAGGCCACTCCTACCCCCTCCTCAACAAGATATGACAATCGACCGAGGGGGGCAGAGGGAAATAAGGAATGGCCCAGGAAGGAGAGGAAGCAGCAGGGTGAAGTTGCCTTATTGTGGCTTCCATTATGAGGAAGGTCATGCAACAACCACCCGCTCATAGTTCCTAGAGATAAGATGGCAAGAGGCCTGGATTAACAACAACCAAAGGCGAGGATCGAAGAAGTGCAGTGGGAGGAATGAAAGAAGAAGACTAGTGTGAGGACCGAATGCTCTGAAGGAGCCTTATCTTTGTGAGTTCTTTTTTGTGATGAACCTTTTCCATGGTCGCTGACGTCAGGGCGGATTATACTAAAACGTTTTCCACTAAGTGGATAATAAATGTTATTGAGATGTTGATTGAAAGACCCGAGATGGTTCCATTGACCGGGCTCCCACTAGCCGGTAGGGTAGGTTGACCTCTCAGAGAGGCAGATTGAGATGTTGATTTGAATCCCTCGAGATGGTTCCGCTGACCGGCCTCCCACTAGTCGGCAGGGTAGGTTGACCTCTCGGAGAGGTTGGTTGAGCTGTTGATTGTAAGCCCTCAAGATGGTTCCACTGACTCGGCTCCCACTAGCCGTCAGGGTAGGCTGACCTCTCAGAGAGACAGGTTGAGATGTTGATTTGAAGCCCTCAAGATGGTTTTGCTGACCGGGCTCCCACTAGTCGGCAGGGCAGGTTGACCTATTGGAGAGACAAGTTGAAATGTTGCTTTGAATCCCTCGAGATGGTTCTGCTAACCGGGATCCCACTAGCCATCAGGGTAGGTTGACCTCTCGGAGAGGCGGGTTGAGATGTTGATTGAAAGCCTCGAGATGATTCCACTGTCTAGGCTCCCACTAGCTGGCAATGAAGGTTGATCTCTCGGAAAAGCAGGTTGCGATGTTGATTTGAAGCACTCAAGATGGTTCTGCTAACCGGTCTTCCACTAGCCAGCAGGGTAGGTTGATCTCTCAGAGAGGCAGATTAAGATGTTGATTGAAAGCCTTGAGATGGTTCCCTTGACCAGGCTATCATTAGCTGGTAGGGCAGGTTGACCTCTCAGAGAGGCAGGTTGAGATGTTGATTTGAAGCCCTTGAGATGGTTTCGCTAACTAGGCTCACACTAGCCGGCATGATAGGTTGAACTCTCAGAGAGTCATGTTTAGATATTGATATGAAATCCTCGAGATGGTTTCACTGACCGGGCTCCCACTAACTAGTAGGGCAGGTTGACCTCTCTGAGAGGCAGGTTGAGATGTTGATTTCAATCCCTCGAGATAGTTTCGTTGGTCAGGCTCCCACTAGCCGTCAGTGCAAGTTTACCTCTACAAGAGGCAGGTTGAGATGTTGATTTGAAGCACTTGAAATGGTTCCTCTGACCGGGCTCCCACTAGCCGACAGGGTAGGTTGACCTCTCGGAGAGGCAGGGCAGGTTGACCTCTCTGCCATCAAGACCTTCCAAGCGCTCCTCCGTGCGCTACGCCTTCATGACCATTCCAAGTGCACATCTGTGCACCCCACCGTCAAGACTGTTCAAGTGCACCGACGTGCGCCGTGCTGTTGAGGCCGTTCCAAGCGCACCTCGGCGCGTTATGCGGTCTAGGACATTTCAAGCATGTCTTTACACGCTCCGCCGGGACCAGCAAGTCTCCTCAGTGTCAGTAGACCAAGCCCGCTGAGCATGACACTCGAGCTTCCAAGCTCCAGACATCATAAAAACAAGCCAACAAGTTGCTCCTAAACCATAGATTGGAACATGATTTATTTCAGTTGAGCGGCAAGCATGTGTTGCAGGATGTGTTCTTAATTTTAGTGTGGGTAGGTTTAATTTGGGTAGTATATTTCGGAAAATTATAATTGCAGACCACTTTTAGATATTGACAGATCATCAAAATCCTAAAAAATAACTTTTTATAAAACCTAAAATCACCTATTGGCGTCCTGATTCCATCCTACAACCTGATATCGGCCCCTTATCTTTCACGCGAGCGGCGAAACCCTCCTCCCTCCTGGAGGAAACCCTAGCGCCTCCTCTCTCTTGTGCATCCTGGCGGAAACCCTAGCTAATCCTCTCCCTCGTGTGTCATAGCGGAAACCCTAGTGCCTCCTCTCTCTTGCGCATCCTGGCGGAAACCCTAGTTAATCCTCTCCCTCGTGTGTCCTAGCGGAAACCCTAGCACCTCCTAAAATTAAGCTTTTTGTTAAAGATTTTTTTTTTTAATTTCTACTTTAGCTTGCCATTAACAATATGATATGCACATGTACTTTCTTGATCTACTATTAACAATGGACTGCCATTAGCATAAACAAGTCTATCATTAACAACAACCTATATTTAATGGGGTTTCATTTGTTTTTTTGGTGTGTGCGTTATAGCACCCAAAGCTTATCATCTCATAACTTTTGTGAGGCATTCAAAGAACAGTAAAGAGCAAAGAATTCCGGGTTCTGTAATATAATGCATTTTTATTCCTAATAGTGGTTTCCCTGAACAGATTCGACCAAACTGTGGGGTCAGTAAGCGCAGACTTGACTGTCGACCGCACCCGCGTGCACTCATGTACTCGGAATCGCCTCCTGCGAGCACTATCGCGTGACCGCAGTGTCGCACGTGCCCTTTCCAGTCAATGTAGGCCACTAGTCATGCACGAATGTGCGTACTTCTTCGGGGAATCGCGCAAGCGCCTGAGCGTGACCAACCGTGTGCGCCTGCGTGCGGATTGAGGCCGCGCGCACATGCGCGTGGTTTGGAGCCGCGAGCTGGGTGCGGTTTTCTCCGGGAAGGAAGGGCGGCCTTTCAGCCTCCCTCTCTCTGGCCGCTTAGATCAGATGGCCTCGTGGCCGCCCAAATCCAGGCGGTCCCTTCAGCTTCACAGGGTGGGATGCCTCTTGGCCCTATGGCCGCCTGATTGATATTTTTCGCATCAAGTCCGAAAACTTAATGCGGTTAAAACTCCAAAAATAGGTGAGGATTCACGCGGCGCCCCGGGCGGTTTATTTAAGTAGAAAAGCTGATTGTGATTTTTATTTAATAAAACGGGGCGCGCGTATTTATTTGGATATAAAACGGATGTGATCGAGTTTTAACGAAAGGAGGCAAGTGCACCTATCGTGAGTAGTACATGATATTCTGGGTGGAATATCAAGGCTGTATTGTTCTCGGGGTCGGTTCGATTATTTCTACTCTTCCCTTGAGGGGACTATTATTTTACCGATAATTAACTTGTCGGGTTATATTTTATATATAATAAAAAGACAGGAAATGGCAGAAAGAAAATGAAAGCATGAAGGTGGTGCTGATGAAGAGCTTAGCTCGAGGGCACCGAATAAAATAAGAACTAAAATAGACTTTTAATAAAAAAGAGATCATAAGTTTCTAATTAATTAAGGCGGAGACTTGGCCGTGGAGGTTCCACTAGAATGAGCTCACTTATCTCTAGGACTATTGCTCATCTGAACGCTAAGACTATTCGACCGAACGTTAGTCCGACGAAGGATTCCTCTTAACGCCCGCATTACGCTAAGAACCCCGCTATTGGGTGGGTAACCCAATCCGGTAGAGTTGGCGCGCCTCCTCTCTCGAGGGTTAGTGCAAAACTCTCTTTGTCAAGGGGTGATCTGTCTATACGCACGGCCTCTCTGCTAGTGTATGGAAAACGGAAATAGGGCCCACACATCGATATGTGGTTCTACGCATCGTTAACCCCAGGCAAACCTTAAGTAATTAATTAATTAGAAAAATTAGACCTTTAATTATTTTAAGCTATTTTATTTGTCTCAATGCTCTTCGATGCTGAGGGCTAAGAATGATCAGTCCACTCATCGGAATGGGGACGGCTTGCGAGGAAAGTAGAAAATAAAGCAGAAAAGGAAAGCAGTAAATGAAAGCGATAAAAGAAAGTTGTAAAGGAAAGCAGAAAATTGCAAGTCCTACTCAAACGAGTAGGACTGAAAAAAGCTGTAAATTGCGAGTCCCGGCGCAAATGCGTGGGCGGGAGAAAGAAAGTGTGTCCTACTCAAACGAGTAGGACTAAATAAATGCAACACACACACACACTCGACAGAAAGTAAAACTCACGCACACACACACGACATAATTGAAAACACACGCACACAAATCCTACTCAAATGAGGAGGGAAAAATAAATGCAGGTACTACTTAAACGAGTAGGAGAAAATAAATGAACTCACTCTATGAAAAGTAAAACACACGCACTCGACATAAAGTAAAAACTCACGCACACAACAGGAAATTAAACACACTTCACACACTCTACTCGAATGAAATAAAGCAAAGCGTCATTTAACTCATTAACGAGTATGCGGAAATAAATGCGCACGCGTACAGAAAAAAAACTAAGTTACCTAAAAATTAAAACAACTGCATTTCTACCGCTAGAATGCGGTAGAAATGCGTAAAAAGCTGAAATAAAAATAAACCGGGCAAAAAGGTTTGCAAATAAACGCAAAATGAAAATGCCCGAAAAATTGAAATAATTACATTTATAACACTATAATGCGGTAGAAATGCGTAAAAAGAAGAAATAAAAATAAAAGGGGCAAAAAGTTTTGGAAAATAAAGAAAAAATACAAGTGTTTAAAAAATTAAAATGACGATAAACTCATTCTTATATCTCTATAAAAACACTTAAAAAGTGGAAGAAAGGGTAACATAATGAAAAGTTTTACGAAAATAACCAAACAAAATAAGTAAAAAAATCAAAAACTATTTTTATAACCATTTTTATAGTTTTATAAGGATGGATATGAAGAGTACGGAAAAATCCTAACACTAACCAAAACTAGCAACAATTATGAAAACATAAAAGTAACATTTACACTCATACACACACACACACACCCATTTCAAAAGAACGAAAAAGAAGTTAAAACAAAATGAAATAAGATTGCATAAGAGTAGTGTTTAGATGAAATCCAAAACCATATAAAGGGAGAAAACAAAACATTTTATTAACTAAAAAAGAAGGTTACATGGAAAGATAAAAAAAAAACTAAGGAGAGGGGGAGAAAATAACTCTTGAAATCATCTAAACAGCATAACACCTTAGCAAAATGGATCCAAAAAGTGGAACAGGAACTCAAGGAGAACACTGGAATTTATAGAAAAATTTTGAGGAACACGCCCCCTGACACGGGAGTGTAGGGGGGTGGATCTGGGAGCGGTGCGTAAAAAGTCGCCGGCAGCGTCGTGTCGGCCAGGTGGAGAAGGGCACGAATGTCGAGGAGTTCGACGATCGTCGAGTGGGAAGATCGTCAAGCAGGAAAAATCGTCGAGCAGGACAAAATGTTGAGCAGAAAAATTGTCGAGTGGGAAGATCGAGTTCGACGATCGTCGAGCGGGAAGATCGTCGAGCGCGGGTCGTTGTCAGCCAGGTGAGGAGTCACGCCCTTGGTCACGGGCGTGATGCCAGGCGTGTCCGGGTGGTTCGACGATCGTCGAGCTGAAAAATCATCGAGCGGGAAAATGGATTCGACGATCTTTGAGCGGGATGGACACGGGCTTGGGTCACGCCCCGTGTCGAATTGACACGAGCGTGTGGCCGGGCGTGTCGACGATCGTCGAGCTTGAATTCGTCGAGCTGATTTCACGGGAAATTGGATTGTCACGCCCTGGACACGGGCATGACCAATAAGTACACGGGCGTGTACATTACTGTTTTGGGCAGTTTTTTGGATTTTTCCTGCAAATTTCAGAAAATAAAAATAAAATAAGTTAGAACTATTTTTACAAAAAAGAAACATTTTATTAAAGAAAAATAAAGAAAAATAACAAAAATAAACTAAAACGACTAATTTAATGTACATAAATATAGGTATATTTACAATTTATCACCGCCCGAATTGGCCGACCTCCTGCCGCCCAGATCCGGGCAGCGACAACTTTCCTGCATGAGGGAGGGCGGCCCTGGCCTCCTGGATCAGCCGTCCAAATCCAGGCGGCTCTACTACCGCAGGGGATGGTCGGCCTCCCGGCCACCCTCCCCACGGGAAACCTAGACTGGGCAGCCTTTTTGCCGCCCAGGTCCGGGTAGTCCATCCACTGCAAGAGACGGTCGTGTTATGGTCGTCGTCGTCGTCATCTCCCAACGCCACGGTCATCATTGTCGTCATCTCCCAATGCTGTGGACACCGCCACCGTAGTCGGCCTACACAATCGTCGTCGCCGCCGCTCGTCGGCCCTCACGACCAGCCGGAGTCTGTCGGCGACCGGATCTCGTCGGCCGAATTCTTGGTCGTCACTAATTTTCCACTATTTGATCGTGCTGCCTCGATCGCCACCAACGGTTATATGGGTAACCACCCACATAACCGCCCTCAAGATCTCCCGTAGTGGGAGAAATGTGTAGTCAAAAATAGAAATGGGTTGTATCTAGTAAAATTATAAAATAATATGTTCATAATGCATCAAAAAATCGGTCTATAAATAGCGATCATGATAGTTATGGATTGCGGAAGCAGCATAACCGACATAACCACCATAATCCTCCTTTATTTCTCATTCTCTCCTTAACCGGAAAATCCTCCTACTGATTTTATATCTCCTTCCTCCTTCATCTTCTTCATTTTCCTCACCCCCTTCGAAGATCTTCAAGCCCTCCTTGTAGATCTCCTTCGTCTTTGAAGCCTCCTTAGAAGATCTTCATCTTCTCCGCAAGGAAAATCCTCCTACGGAATTTCTCTTTCCTCTTTCTACTGAATTTCTCACTCCTCCATTTCACTTCCCTGTGCGCTCCCACACGCGCCGCCTCCTCGTGCACTTTCGAGCACATCGCATCCTTGTGTTCTCTAACGCGTACCTCTTCCTTATGAGCTCTTGCGCGCGGCTCTTCCTCGCGCACCCTCGCACGCTTCGCCTCCCAGTGCACTCTCACGCGCTCCTCTTCCTTACGCACTCTCGCGCACATCTCTTCCTCTCTCGCTCATGCACGCGCAACTTCCATGCATGCTTCTACGTGTGCCTCTTCCTTGCTCGTTCTTATGCACGTCTCTTCCTTGCACGCTCCGTCTCCTTGCTCGCACTTGCGCGCCTCTCTTCCTTGTGCACCCCCGCGCACTCTGCCTCCCAACGTGCACTTGCGCGCTCCACCTCCTTGCGCGCTCTCACGCTCGTCACTTCCTTACATGCTCTTGTACACGCCTCTTCCTTGCGTGCACTTGCGCTTGTCTCTTCCTTGCACGCTCTCGTACACTTCGCTCCCTTACACGGGCCTCTTCCCCCACGCTCTCCTCTAGCAAGCGCTTCGCGTGCTCACTACCAGCAAGTGCCTTGCACGCTCTCTACTAACAAGCAATCCACGCACTCTCCTCCAACAAGCGCTCTGTACGCTCTCCACCAACAAGGGCCTTGCGCGCTCTCTACCAGCAAGCGCTCTGCGCGCTCTCCTCTAATAAGCATCTTATGCGCCCTCTACTAGCAAGCGTTTTGCACGCTCTCCTCCAACAAGTGCCCGGCGAGCTCTCCTCTAGCAAGCGCCCTGTGTGTTCTCCAACATCTACCTCTCCACGTGCTCTCCTCTAGCAAGTGCCCTCTGCCAACAAGCACCCCACGTGCTCAAGAGCAAGCGCCCCATCCACCGCTAAGAAAATCCCACCAAGCTTCTCCAAAAGATAATTAGTGAGCAGATGCAAAGGATAAGACACACTGTGTAACGCCCCCATCCGTCACACAGCATATGACACAAGGTCCGGCGAGGTCCCGATGCCATATTCTACGGTCAGGTAAAGCAGATACTTATTGTTTCCAAATCCAAGTTCAATTATGAATGCATCCTAACTCAGAGCATTCTAGCGGAAGCAGTTTAAGTTATGAACCCAACATATGAAATGTCCACTACACACAATGGAATGAGATATATATAGAAAATACAGCACATGTTTTGGCCTTTCAACCTTACAACTATTTCATTTACATTAGTGGTTTCAAACATCGACACGCCGGCTAGCCACACATGAAAACAGTAAATAGTTCACGTTTGGGCCTTCAAGGGCCATCCAATTGCAGCACAAGGGTTTTAGCCCGCTATTTTCCACTTGAGTCTCCAGCACCTGCACAAACGGCCCACACAAATATGACAAACAAAGCAAAGGTCAGCATTTTGATGACTAATTTATAACGACATCACCCCTTACTCGAGGGGCACAGTAGTTGGTCTCCACATAGTGGCAACAGCAAAGTGCATTCAAGCACCATTCACCACAGACGTTGGCCCACCGACCACACGCCCCGTGCACTTAGGGAACTTTTTCAGTATACCGGACTTCCCCGTGTATCACCACCATTCAGAGGTCCATGACTTAACGATAACTTTGTCATTGAGAGGTACTTAACTTGACGACTATGTCGATCAGAGGTACTTAACGACCGACTGCCCGTTTAGAGGTACTTAACTTGACGACCCAGCCGTTCAGAGCTACTGAACTTGATGGCACAGTAGTTGGTCTCCACGGCTCAACTAATCATAAGTCACACAGCTTTGTAACATTTCAGGATGGCACCCAGCATTACTGGGCAATTTAAGCTCACAGCTTCACATACAATGGCCCTCAGGTCCCTTCGAGACAGGCCTCACAAAATTTTAGCTCACTGGGAGCTATCGCCTGCGACACTCACTGTCGCCCGGTGACATCAACAGTTCTCCAAATTGTGATCTTTCCTGGGTATTTTCCTGAAGCTGAACTCTAATAATTCTTGTTACTCTCCTTTCACAGGTACAACCCTTAGACCCCATACAATGACTCGTTTATACTTGGAGTTTTCTCCGGCACGCAAAATAAACATCACCAATCCAGACTAACCCGTCTGGATGGACTTCACACAGCATGCCTATTCCGTACTCTATATTTTCGGATCTATATGCAATATTAAACGGGGATCATACCGATCTACCCATTGGAAACCACCTTTTCTTCACCTTTTGGTGAGAGGTTACATGCAAGTATGCATATTGAGGACTTAACTTGTCCAAGGAAAAAATCGTTACCCTTGTATTTTGTTTTGGAGCCATGACAAACCTTTTCCACGCGGAAGGAAAGGAGCACCTCGCTCTCCTCTTCGCAGATCTAGCCTCAGATATGGTATCCGATTATCGAATCGTCTTTAGCACTCATAAAGATCATCCCAACCCTTCCTTAGCTCCTTCTTCCAAGAGCTCAAAAGGAAATGAAGAGAGAGAGATGAGAAGAGAATGACTTCTCATTTTAACACACCTCTGCATAAGTAACTTTGGGCTGAATCCCAGCCACAGGCTTATTTTATCAAAAAGGAATCAAAGGCCAAGATTTAAGTTGACTGGTCAATTTAGCGAAAATGCCACGTGATATCGACTGTCGGCAGGCGGCATCGGCTTTTTCACCACTTTGACCCCGGTCAACCACCGCTCACCGGCCGCCGACCGACCATCTGACACATGTCCATGTCACGTGGCACTATCACCTGGCGATATTCACGGTCGCCCGCCCAACACTATCAGGCGTTGAGTGTGTTGAGTTCATTCAATGCTTTATGGCATTGAGTGCATAGCGCTCACTCAGCGCTTTCCCTCTACCGCCCAGGCGATACTCACTGTCGCTCGGCGTTAACAAAGCTAGTAGCTCACTCAACGCTTCGAGGCGTCGAGTGCGTCGAGCTCACTCGACGCTTTCAGGCGTTGAGACCTCACTATCGCCCAGCGATACCCATTGTTGCCACGCGATAGTCTCTTACTCGTCGATTCGTCGAGAGGCGTCGAGTGTGTTTAGCTCACTCGACGCTTTATGGCGTCGAGTGTCATCGCTATCGCCGTCGGCGATACCCAATATCGCCTGACGATAAAGATAAAAAGTTCTGCTGTCAAAGTTAGTGTGTTACACACTAAGCAAGCTGCTCCTGCTTCCAAAACCTATCAGAGGACTCCAGAATACAATGGCGCATCGCTTCCCTCAGCACGCAAAGAAATAATTAGCTCTTTGAACGGTGACATGCCACCCTCCGAGCTCTCTCTCTCCCCCAAATAATTGCAACGAGAGGGGGCATGTCGCCCTCAAGTTCTTGAAAAAGCTATATAACAGCGCTCAAATCTAGTAGATGTTTGGTCGGCACAAATCCGATCACGTGGCTTTTCACCAAGTTGACGGGTTTTTCACGTTAAAAAAATTGTCTTGTCCACTTTTCTTTCTCTATGACTGTTTGCGCGCTCGACCACTCCGTGGGCTAAGACAATCTAAGTTAATCTGATCCGACCGAGGCGTCGAGTTTGGACGCAACAATTCTCATGCACAGAATACCAATTTTTAAACTCAATCCATCGAAACTACTACGAGTGGAAGTTCCTATGTGACGAAAATCTCCCTTTCACCGACGACGAATCCCTGCAAAGAAGCGAGAAGAACAAGAAAGAGCAAAAAAAACACCAGATGCTATTTTTAGTGGTGCATGGGAACGAAAAAGACAAATCTCTTGTCCTCTCTTTCGGCCTCACACATACATAGGGAAGGCCAACTTAAAACGCTTAATCATCCAATCCAATTCTCATATCTCAATCCAAGTCACCCAAACAAAAGAGGTTAAAATGATACTAGGAGCCATTATTAGCTAAACTCCAATAACCTGGCAACATTCACATATACAATCTGTGAAAGAGGAGAAAATCCAGAATTTTCATCATATAGTTGGTCCCGTTTTGCGCGTTGTGCGCATAACATATTTGTGTGGGGCCCGCTGAATGGTGGAATTTCATTGGTGCCAAACAGCATCCGAGCCGGACTTAGAATTTTAGCTAGGAGAAAGAGAGAGAGAGAAAAGACAACTAAAACAACAGGACTACTATTGTGCAGCTGTCATGAAGAGAACTACTGGAAACAATTAATGTTCATGAAAGAGACATAATAATCTCTATCTATAGAGTTTGGCCATTTGTCTACCACTTTATAAATAATAAGAAGAAAAATAAGAAGAAAAACTTTGTTGAATGACCATGATAACGAAGATTAGTAGGAGGTAGAATAGAACACAATAAATTCGCATTTTTGAATAAAATTTGCTCGGAGATGCTCATTTTGACGTGCCAACGCCCCTAAGCACATTCAGTATTGTTTGACATGCAGATCAGTTTAGATCTTGGCTACTAAAAGGCACGCCCCGAGATGCGGGTTTATGTAGTTCACAACGGACCCGGCCCCGCGGCCGCCAAATGTGAACCATGAAATTTGAATGATTTATGTGGATACACCAAAGCAATAAGGACATTAAGGACCACAAGTTGGTTTTTTTTAAATGATTTATTGAAATTACAAAGCTCCAAATTTATATATGAGGACGGCATAAGGGTCTGTTTGGCTAAGTTGTGGCGGTGCATGAAGTAGTGGTGGAAAACAATGTCGTAGGAATCAGTTGTTTTGCAGTGGTGAAAAAATTTATGAAACTGTTTGAAAAACTGTATTTGCAGTCCTGTGTGAAACAGTTGTGCAGAATTAAACAGTGATAGTAATAATTAAATAACCCGGAGAATTTACGAAATCGAAAAATAAATAAATAATTTACTTGACATTAATTTTGTTTCGTTATAAAAGTAACTATATGAATATTGATGAGATACTCCTAAATATGTTAGGACGAGCCATAGAGAAGCTAAATGCAGACCTCTAAGGGTATCCTGGTAATTTTACCCTTGGACCCTACTAGGCGGAAACCCTTCTGCTGATCCACGTGGGATTCCCGCTCATCTAGGTGGAAACCCTTTTGCATGCTTTGTCGGAAGGTCAATATCCGGCTGAGTGCGAGTTTGCCTACACCACTCGCCTGCTCTTATAAGAGACACAGCCAAGTCCAAAAGTGTTGAGAGCGTTGAGTGGAAAGACTTTACTCAACACCAGATGCAAAATAGAGTGGAGACGCATCACTCAACGCCAACTCTGAGAGCCTTCCACTTACCCGGGCGCAAGCCTTCTCGCATCCCCCGGCGGAAACCCTTCCGCCTATTCTTCTAGTCTGGCCCGATTATTTAAACACCACTCAAACCGGAATTCCAGGCCTTTAGATCATACTCGGCGAATATGGGGTTGTACAACCGAGGCGTCGAGTTTGGCAACAACAATTCCCATGCACAGAATACCAATTTTCAAACTCAATCCATCGAAACCACTACGAGTGGAAGTTCCCATGTGACGAAAATCTCCCTGTCACCGACGACGAATCCCTGCAAAGAAGCGAGAAGAACAAGAAAGATAAAAAAATACCAGTTGCTATTTTTAGCCGGGCATGCAAACGAAAAAGACAAATCTCTTGTGCTCTCTTTCGGCCTCATACATACATAGGGAAGGCCAACTTAAAACGCTTAATCATTCAATCCAATTTTCATATCTCAATCCAAACCACCCACACAAAATAGATTAAAATGTTAATAGGAGCCATTATTAGCTAAACTCCAATAACCTTGCAACATTCACATATACAATCTGTCAAAGAGGAGAAAATCTAGAATTTCTATCATATAGTGGGTCCCGTTGTGCGTGTTTACGTCTATATATCACAGGTGTTTACGTCTATATATCCTAGACATGTCACTGTCTGAATTTGAGTAGACGTGAAAATTCGGTAGATGACCGCTGGTGGAGAATTCCTCGAGAAATCGAAGACCATGCTACCTTTTTTGGCCAACAAGGTCAAAATCTTCGTCAACGCAAGGAAAGGACATGACAATCAGTCCGAATCCAAGCAACACCCATGGAACCCACCCAGCGTAAGGAAAAATATGGCACCAACGGATGTGGCCAGTGTGCGCATAACATATTTGTGTGGGGCCCGCTGAATGGTGGAATTTCATTGGTGCCAAACAGCATCCGGCCCCGGACTTAGAAATTTAGCCAAGAGAAAATGAGGGAGAGACGACAATTAAAACAATAGGACTACTACTGTGCAGCTGTCTTGAAGAGAACTAGTGGAAACAATGTTCATGAAAGAGACATAATAATCTCTATCAATAGAGTTTGGCCATTTGTCTACTACTTTATAAATAATATGAAGAAAAATAAGAAGAAATACTTTGATGAATGACCATGATAACAAAGATTAGTAGGGGTAGAATAGAACACAACAAATTTGCATTTTTGAATAAAATTTGCTCGGAGACGCTTATTTTGACGTGCCGACGCCCCCTAATCACATTCAGTATTGTTCAACATGCAGATTGGTTTAGATCTTGGCTGCTACAAGGCACGCCCCAAGATGCGGGTTTACGTAGTTCTCAACGGACCCAGCCCCGCGGCCGCCAAATGTGAACCATGAAATTTGAATGATTTATGTGGATACACCAAAGCAATAAGGACATTTAAGGACCACAGGTTGGCTTTTTTAAAACGATTAATTGAACGTACAAAGCTCCAAATTTATACATGGGGACGGCCCTAGGTAAGATACGGGCTTGGAATGGGCCAGGGGCTGTTCCATGTAAAAGGGAGGAAGATGATTGCGTCAAGCGTGTGAATTATAAATGAAGCGTTGCTCACACGCTCACCTTTTTATTTTTGTTAAAAAGTAAATTAATTAGTTTACATAATTGATTATTTTTGTATAATTTAGCAGCTAAGTGCAACATATATTTAAATGGATTAATTGATTAATTTTGTATTTAGAGGCGAATATTTAAGAGGGGGTGGTTGCCTGAGTTGACGTGGTTACTTTGATTGGTTTATATTGGCAGCTCCTATATGATTATTGTTAGCCCAAATATAATGACAACCCAACAAATAGTTATTGGCTGCCCGATGGATATTGGCAGCCCAAAAATTAATTTTATAAAAAAACAACAAACCATTGTTAATTAGTAGATTAACTCAAAAAAGCAGATATAACAGTCCATAGTTCTACTATAAGGCATTTTTAGGAAAGGTGTAAAAACATGGAACCCCAAATTAGATAAATACGAGTTTTACGTGCATTTTGAAAATAAGTCTAATATATTACACTTTTTAGGAAAAGTGTTCAACATGAAAGTTGTAGATCTCGACGAGAATTACAACTTTTATGTTAAACATTTTTCTTAAAAATGTCATATAGTAGATCTATTTTTAAATGACGCGGCACCAGGCGGACCAATTGCGAATCGAATAGTTCCGTCTGGGCTTCGTGTCTTTTGAAAACAAGTCTACTAAATGACAATTTTTAAAAAGTGTTTGACATAAAAGTTCTAGATCTCGACGATAACTACAACTTTTATGTTCAATACTTTTTCTAAAAATGTAATATAGTAGTTATATTTTCAAAAGACGCGACACCGGGCGGAACTATTGCGAATCACAGGTCCGCCCGGGTTACGCGTCTTAAAAATAAGTCTAGTATATGACATTTTTAGAAAAAGTGTTCAACATAAAATTTGTATATTTCGTCGAGATCTACAACTTTTATGTTAAACATTTTTTCTAAAAATGACATATAGTACGCCTATTTTAAAAAGCCGCGTGTTTCTCGATTTGGGCTGCTATTAGCAGTCATATTATGTGTGTTTTAAATTGTTTTGCTGTGCTGCCAATAGCCATATAGAGACTACCAAAATAAACGATATTATTTATATATATTATTGTTTTTCTAAAAGAAGGTCCCCACCAAAGAAATGCAAGAAAAAATAGAAATCGGTGAAGTCCATAGTGCACAACAAATCTATGTACCACGGGCCCCACTAATTTTTGGGTTTTCATTGGTTCCCCGTACCCTCCTTTAGGTCCGATACGCGGACCAAAAATTTTTCCGCAACTTTGATCTGATCTTGACCGTTTATCTTAAGGGGGAGACGATGCTTTTGCCGCTCGCACTTTCTGAACGCATGAATGTAGTCTCCCAACACGAGTGTCTTGGAGGGACTACGACTAGAGGGACTATTGTGGCACTGTGGCTCTGTTACGATAGGGGTCCTCTGGCGGCGGCACTGAGGGACATTCGTGCAATGCCACTCATAATAAATAATGTTTTATTAGCAATAATTTCGAAAGCCCCATAAAAAAACTCAAATAAAAAAACTATTTGGTGCCACCATAAAAATGCTGACAGCTTATATAATCAAATAATATTATTATTGATGAGGTTTCCCCTAAAGATTCTCATGCCAAACCAGGAGGACTTCAACATGACCTACCGAGTCATGCTCGTGAGCTGCTCAAAGGGTCCAAATTCACCCTGAAGGGGGGGGGAGGGGGAGGGAGGAGAAAGAAAAAAAAGAGGGAGAGGAGAAGAAAAGAGGGGGAAGAGGGAGAAAAAGAGAAGATAAAAAAGAAGAAAAAAGTAAGTGAGGGAGAGAAGAAGAAAGACAAAGGTACGATGATTACATATGTTTAAATCTCTTATTTGTAGTTTATAGAAATATTAATAAACTAATTTACATAATGCATTATACAAATTGTTCTATTTATAGTACAATATAATAATAACTTAGAAGGTATAATGTAATTTACAAAACTCATCTTTGATACTGCATGTTTCCTCCTGGTCCCCTCTAACAAACATTTCAAGAAAATATTTTTCATTATGATTTCTTAAATTACGTTTAGTAAACTAAAATAATATTAATGCATCCTTTTAGAGCAATCATTAGCTTGTATTTTTTTTCTTCTATTTATGATAGACATAATTTGCGATGTTGTGATGTTATCAGGTGCCAGAGTTTGCAATATTCTTTATTGAAGATGTCCGGAAGGTTCCCGCTACTTGATTAAATGCACCGGGAACCAACTACATGATGAAAAAATACCCCTGCCCGTTTCATCTCAGTGAAGTGAATTTTGAAAACAAAAATCTGTCAATCAAACTCAATATTTTATATGACCAGATTTCTGAGTTACAGTAGAATGCATATTTTTCCTAGGTCTCAATGTTTTTGAATGTCAATCAAACTCAATATATCATTCACATTAAATCAAGTTACAAATGAAAGAAAATGAAAATACTGCATCAATAAAATCATCGGTATTTTTCAGAACCATACAACAGTTTCTCTCATCAAAATCACACATTTAATATCTCCCTGCTTAATAAAATTGAGATAAAAATGAACGAAAATGAAAATACTACTTCTGTCTTCCTGAAAGTTGTTTCAAAACTATAGATATAATATGACCACTAGTTGACTCAAAGACAAAAAAATACACAATTTCCATTCCCAGGTTGGTTTTCTCCAAAGCTTGTGAGCAGAATAATTTTGCTCACTTCACACGTAAAGACAGGAGCATGCTAAAAAAATCATTGGAAGAATTTTTTGAGAAATGCAGTGTAGTGTGATTTAGCAGATCAGAAAATCTGGAACGAATACCCTAACCTGAACCTGCACATGTTAGTCCCAAGTGAAATTAGGACAAGTAAAGTGAAAACAATTAATTATGAGTATGTTTGGCATGATGTCGACGGTCATAAACACGATGATTATGAATGTAGAACAGACAACTTCAACTAAGGAACTTCATACAGCTTTATCCATTGTCATGTCAAACGTATATCCTATGACGATTGCATTTTTTTCCAAATTTATCTAGCGGGGGTTATATTTAAAGAATACAAAATCACATTCATATATATACATTACAAATATCTCCTCAAAGACAGCTAGAAATAGCGTAGAGTACAATACCTTCTCTGGATTGGCTACAAATATCCCTGAAAGAAGATGATTACATTCCACTGATATCCAAACATAGTGTAGAACCAAATATTGGACGTTAGGTATCCTCTGCAACAATGGATCTATTAAGAATAATAATTTGAGCATTATAAAAACTTGAAAATAGTAAATAATCACCCCATTGTTGTTCTGAAATTTATTGGTTCATCTGAGTTTTTAAATAGGTATGCTCCAACAATCATCACATATAATGTTACTTCGCAAGACCACGCATCAGCAATCTAGACAGTGAACAATATAAAGAACGAATTAAAAATAATTGGGGACATAGAAGAACCTTCAAACTCCTAATAACTTACCTGTTCACAGTTCACAAAATTGTTGCAAGCACTTTTTCTTGTTATCATCCTTGATCTTTTGCTTGAGCTGCCCTTCGGATCTAGCCCGAAACTGGTTCATCCCCAGTACCCGCGCGACTTGCGCCCAGTACAAGTAACACTTGGCCAGTCTCTTCCACGACGTTTGATCACCGGCCCCAATTTCACATGGGAGCGCTCTGCTGGAATGTTCAGCAAGTAATTCAGCAGCTCCTTCTTCGCTTGGGAAAATGGCTCCCCTGTAGATGGGGCGGAGATGGTGGTCGCCAATATCTTATTCAAACTAGGCATCTGTTGATCGACCATGAATGGTGGACGCAAACCAATCTCGATGACAGCGGATGTGTTGGCCACAACAGTGTCCTCCGCCGTCGTGATGACTGCAGAAGAGATTGGTTGATTTAAGTTCGGGGTGGTCGGAGATGCGGCTAGAACTGTAGGTTGAGCCGGCGATGACGACAGAATGTTAAGGGTGCCTGGATATTCATGATGGTGGGCCGCCTCGGAATACGATTGAAAATGGTAATGACGACCTGGTTGTGTCGATGTGGTTGATGTTGCATGCTTCTTGAGGTGTGCAAGAAACTCCCAACGATTATGGATCTCCTTGTGGGTCATCTGGAGCAGATCCTCGTGACGGTAAGCAATGCAATCATACGCGGGGGCGACCACTTTGGTCCAATGAATGTTGTCAGCATGCCCGACATCAATCTCTTTTTGAACCAGTCGATCAATGATATCGTCTGATGACCCTTCAATGAGTTGTTCGGGCGTAGATTGCAGATCTGATGCATGGGGTTGACTTGAAATTTGATTGGCGCTAGTTGCCAAGGTGACAATTGGAGTTGTAGTCATTGTCACGGTCTCTTCCAACTGCACAATGTTGAAACTGGCAACATGAGACGATCGTACTGGAGCAATCACTGACGCGGCTTGACTTAGGGCAGTAATGATGCTGCATTTGGGCATTGTTAGTTGAATGGGCAATCTGAATCAGTCCTGGGCAATCATATCCTCCATGTGCTGCTTCAGGACTTGTTCCGATTTTGGTCAAATGAACCGTTTGAAAGCGAAATTGGTTCTATGCAAAGCCGAGATCAGAACAGACCATATTCGATGCAATTGTGGAAGATGTTGGGTACATTGGTCAAATGTACCTGATTTGAAGAAGCCTGACCCAACTCAATGATATACATCATAATGTATTTGATGTATGTTTGAGTTACTTGTGTAGGTTAAGAAAGTACTGGACTGAAGCAAAACGTTCTAAGTCCATGTGTCGACACCCAGAGGGAAAGTGTCGACACTTAAGAAAGCCTGTGTCGACACCCAGACAAGCAGTGTCGACACTTGGAATCATTGTGTCGACACCTGGGATGCAGAGTCGACACCAGACAGAATGTGTCGACACTTGGAGCTGTGTCGACACTCAGTGCAGAAAAGTGCAGACAGAAAGTGTCGACACAAGGAGCTGTGTCGACACCCAGTGAAGCAGTGTCTACACCAGAAAGTGTCGACACTTGGAGCTGTGTCGACACTCAGCAAAAGTCTGCAGAGTCTAAGTACAAGTGTCAACACTCAACACAATGTGTCGACACTATGCTGAAGAGTCAGCATTTGAAGAATGTGTCGACACTCAACACAATGTGTCGACACTATGCAGAAGTGTCAACACTTGAAGTAAGTGTCGACACCCAGCACAATGTGTCGACACTTAGCTAAAGACTCAACACTTGAAGTAAGTGTCGACACCCAGCACAATGTGTCGACACTTAGCTAAAGACTCAACACTTGAAGTAAATGTTGACACCCAGCACAATGTGTCGACACTTAGCTAAAGACTCAACACTTGAAGTAAGTGTCGACACCCAGCACAATGTGTCCACACTTAGCTAAAGACTCAACACTTGAAGAAAGTGTCGACACAAGGTGCTGTGTCGACACTTAGCAAAGAACAGAAAGAGCAGCAAATTATTCTAAGTACAAGTGTCGACACTAAAGGAATGTGTCGACACTCAGCTGAAGTCTCAACAACAAGAAGGTGTGTCGACACAAGGAGCTGTGTCGACACTCAGCAAGATTCAAGATAGAAGACTATGTGTCGACACCAAGAAGCAGTGTCGACACTTGACAGATTCAACACAAGAAGTTGTGTCGACACAAAGGAGATGTGTCGACACATAGAAGAATTCAGCAAAAGCTAGAAGAACAAGTATTTGTGTCGACACTCAATTTTAGTGTCGACACATGCAGAAGAATCTGTGTCGAGACATACAAGGAATTGTATCGACACCTTGTAGACTTGTGTCGACACTTATACAACATGTGTCGACACTTGGACTATAAGTGTCGACACTTAAAGACAGAAAGTCTCGACACTATCAGACAGATAGAGATTTTCAAGAAGTGACTGGTTGACATGGCAGCTGCCGATCCAGCCGGTCTACAGCAACTGTCAGAGATGTCAGAAGTCAGTTATGAATCGGACCAGCCGGTTACCATGAAGAAAGCCTATAAATAGGCACCCACAGTTTACAGAAACAGTGGTGAGAATAATTAAAGTAATTGATCAGATTATTCAAGTAATCTGTAAAGTGGTACACAGAGTATAAACACAAGAAGATCTTGCATTCCATCTACAGATCTAAGAAGTTGGAGAGAGAGGGCTCCTTCCAAGAAATCAGCCTCTGGAACTAGGCTGAGAAGAAGGATTCAGAATCAATTCTGAATCTTAAGTAGCAGAGGTCAAGGAACAACTGCAGAGGATTCAACCTTATTCAGTTCTACTCAAGAAGCTTTGAAGAAAGCTAAGTCAGGGTGGATCCAGCTGAGTTCTTCCAAGAACTCATCAAGAATCTCTCAACTCCCCTCCAGTAATTCTGAGTTGTAGAGTCATTATCTGTATTACATTTGTAACTTGTAGGATCCATTGGATCTGAGTGATTGTAAGCCTATATCTATAAAGGCTGAGGGTAGGGCTTGTTAGCCTGAGTGTAGGAGATTGTTATCTCTGAGTGTAGGCCTTGGATTGGCTGAGTGTAGGCCTTGATTGGCTGAGTATAGGCTTTGGGATAAAGCTGAGTGTAAGGCTTTGGGCCTGAGGTAGGAACCAATTTGGGTTCTGAGACAGTGGAGAAGTTAGGCCGAATCTAGTACACTGCTAGATAGGCGAAGGGGGAAAGTGGATGTACCCATAACTTGGGGAACCACTATAAAACACTGTGTGCTGTGCTGTGTTTGTGCTGTGGATGGTCTGTGTTTGTTTGATTATTGCTGATTGCTGAAATAAACTAGTTAGAAATCTGTGATATAACTATTAGGCTGCCAACAAAGTTAGAAAAGAATTAGGTCACCTATTCACCCCCCCCCCCCCCCTCTAGGTGTTTAGGTACCATATCTTTCAAGTGGTATCAGAGGCAGGTTCCTCAAAACAAGGACTAACAGTCTGAGGAGCTCCTGTTTGGCAGATTCAGTGAAAGGCAATTCACAGATTCAAGAAATTCAAGAACTTCAAGAAACATGGGTTCTTATGAGAATCACAAAGAGTTGGGTTCCATGAAGTTACCCATATGCAGGAAGGAGATCTTTGGGATCTGGAAAGAGAGGGTAAGGCTATTTATGGAAGCCTCTGACCCTAGAATCTACATCACAGTTAAGGAAGGGCCTTATGTGCCCATGAAGATTTCAGTATTGGATGCAAATCAGAGGACTCCAAAGGATTTCTCTGAGATGACTAAAGATGAAATTGTCCTAGCCACCATGGACAAGAGGGCACAAAACATAATAGTGAGTGCCATTGATGATGCCACCTTTCAGAACTTAATTCACTGTAAAACAGCAAAAGAGATGTGGGATACTCTCATTATCTATATGGAAGGTTCTGAAGAAGTTAGGCAAGATAGGAAGTCCTTGCTTAATCAGGAGTATGAAAGCTTTAGGCAAGGAAAGGGTGATAGCATCACTGAGTGCTATAAGAAATTTTACAGAATAGTTAATGAACTGATGTCTTATGGAAGAGAGTTCACTAACTATGAACTAAATGACAACTTCTTAAGGTCCCTAACCAAAGATTGGGACACCAAGATCTGTGCCATAAGAGAAATGGCTAAGTTGGGGGAAATTCCTCCTCCCACACTATTTGGAAAGCTATTATCTTATGAAATGCAGTTAACAGTAAGAAAAGAGGAGGAGAAGTCAACAAGGACTGAGCACAAAGAAAGGACTGTTGCTTTCAAGACAGAAGTTCCCAGAAAGAGCAGGCATAAGTCTTCAACTCCACCTCCAGAGATAGTTGAATCAGAGTCTGATGAGTCTATAAGCACAAAGTCTAAGAGCAGTGAAAGTGATGAAGACTTTGCTGCTTTCACCAGACACTTTCAGAAGTTTTTGAAAAAGAAACAGTGGAGGTCAAGGCCTTCTACATCACAAGGTAAGGAAGACTCTTATCAGAAAAAGAGATCTTCAAAGAATGACAAGAAAAGGACAAAATCAAGCAGGGCAACTGGTTCAAAGATTGTTTGTTATTGCTGCAATAGACAGGGACATGTTATTGCAGATTGTCCTGAGAAGAGAAAGGAATCAGGTGAAAAGAAAAAGACTCACTTCAAAGGGAAGAAAGAAAAGTCTTTTGTGGCTAAGAAGGAGAAGACTTTATCAGACATCTCTTCTTCAGAAACTGAGTCTAAAGCTGAAGCCTACATAGGACTATTTGCAGAAGAAGAAGAGGAAGACTTCATGCAGATCTTGGAGTCAATTTATGAACAAGAAGACAGTCATTGCCAAGGACTAATGGCTTTGACAAAGAGTGCCAAGATCCTGGAGCAGCCAGGACCAAGTCAGGTACAAGGTTCAAGTTCAAGTTCAGTTTCTTGTTCTAGTTCAGATTCAGATTCTTCTTCATCAAGTGATGAGAATATATCTAAGTCTGAGGAAGATATTTATCAACTTATAGATGAATATAAGGTACTGTTGCAAGCCTACAAGAAAAGCAAGACCCTAGCCAAAAGTCAGGCAAAGGAGATTGCTGATCTCAAGGCTGTTGCAACAGATTTTGAGAAGCAAATTGATCAAAAACTGAATGAGGTAGCCAGGCTGAAACACATTACAGTGATTCAGATGGGAACTATCACTTATACGAATGATCAAATTAAGAAACTGGAGATCAATCTTCAGAAAGAGAGAGATCTTGCTGCTAGGTTTTCAAAACCTAAATCAGTACTACCTTTAATTGATGAATTTGTTCATCAAAAAGACAAGGTTGGACTGGGTTTTGTTAGACCTGCAGGGACTGAGCAGTCCAAGTTTAAGTCCAATGGCAAAGCCCCAACATTCAATAAGCCTGCTGTAGTCAAGACAGCCAAGGCAGTACCTAAGCAAAGGTATAATAAATTTGAATGCTGGTGCTGTGGCAAAATTGGCCATTTTGCAGTGGACTGTTGGCATAATGTGAATGCCAAAGTGAGTTCCAAACTACCTGTTGGAAAGCCAGTAGGTAGGTTTGTTAAATTGCAAACTAACAATCACCAAGGACCCAAGAATGCTTTGGGTTCTAAGGTTCATTAATTTGTTTTGCAGGTGAATCCAAGTGGCCACACCCCTACATGGTACTTGGATAGTGGATGTTCCAGACATATGACTGGAATAAGGGGACTACTGAAGGACGATATTTCAATCAAAAATGGTCCTAAAGTGACCTTTGGTGGTTCTGAAAAAACGAATCATCAAAGGGTTTGGTAACATTTCTTCAAACCTTGTTACCATTACTCAAGTGGCTTATGTTAAAGGGTTGAAACACAACCTTATAAGTATAAGTCAGTTAAGTGATGTAGGGTATGACATCTCATTTGTTAAAAATGGTTGTCATATCAAGAGGTCAAGTGATCAAGAGATCATTTTGACAGGATATAGAAAGAGGAATGTCTACTGTCTAGACATTATGATTGAGAACAATGGTTCTCCTGTTTGTCTTGCAGCTGATGAGACAGTCTCTCATTGTGTCAAGTGGCACAAGAGGCTAGCTCATCTTAACTACAAGACTATTAGCAAACTCTTTAGCAAAGAGTTAGTGAGGAATGGTCCTCAAGTTAAGTGTGTTAAAGATGGCATTTGCTCAGCTTGTCAAAAGGGCAAGCAGACTAAATCCACCTTTAGGAGCATAGATAACAAAGATGCTGTGAGGTGTTTATACCTCTTGCATATGGATCTCTTTGGTCCAATGCCAGTTCACAGCTTAGGTAGGAAGGTCTATACCTTTGTAGTTGTTGATGACTACTCAAGGTTTTCCTGGGTGTTCTTCTTAAGGCAGAAATCTGAAACACCTAGTGTCTTCTACAACTTTGTCAAGCAAATTCAGAATGAACTAAATAGTACTATGGTCAAAATTAGAAGTGACCATGGTACTGAGTTTCAGTCTGAAAGCATGACAAAACTATGTGAAGACTTTGGGATATTTCAAGAATTCTCTTCACCTAGAACACCTCAGCAAAATGACATTGCTGAAAGGAAGAATAGGACCTTGATAGAGGCTGGTAGAACCCTACTTAGTGATACATCACTGCCAGAGTATTTCTGGGCTGAAGCAGTTAACACTGCATGCCATGTGATAAATAGGGCTACCATCACTAAAAGGCTAAACAAGACCCCCTATGAAGTAGTGAAAGGCAGGAAACCAAACCTATCCTATTTTAGGATCTTTGGTTGTAAATGCTTCATACTTAACAATGGAAAGTCTTACATAACTAAGTTTGCTGCCAAGTCCCAAGAGGGAATTTTTGTTGGGTACAGCAATAATAGTAAGGCTTATAGAGTATACAACTTGACTACATAAGTTGTTGAAGAATCAGTGCATGTAGTTTTTGATGAGACAAAACTAATTAACAATGAGTTGTCTAGCAATGTATGCAGCCCCACAGGTGTGACAAAGAAATTGGACAAGCTTACTATAGAAGAAGTACCAGCTGCAAGACAGCAAGGAGAGGAGAGTAGCTGCTGTCCAGGGGGAGAACTACATGTGCCAGTTGCTGAAGAAATCCAAGGTATACAGCATGATGCAGATGCTGAAGAGGTTCAACCTGAAGTTAGGATGCCTCCAGCCAATAGGCATCTAAGAGATCATCCAATAGAGCAGATTATTGGAGATCCAAGACAAGGAGTTCAAACCAGGAGCAGATACAATGCAGCAATCTACTCCAGCTTTTTGTCTCAAGTTGAACCTAAAAGATTTGAAGAAGCAATACAAGATCCACAATGGACTGAAGCTATGCAAGAAGAGCTTAATCAGTTCAAGAGGTGCAAGGTTTGGGAACTGGTTCCTAAACCTAAAGACCACAATGTAATAGGAGTTAAATGGATCTACAGAAATAAGATGGATGAACAAGGGGTCATCATAAAGAATAAAGCAAGACTGGTTGCAAAAGGATATAGGCAAGAAGAAGGTATTGATTTTGATCAAACCTTTGCCCCAGTAGCCAGACTGGAGGCCATAAGGATGTTCTTGGCCTATGCAACCTATCAAGGATTCATGGTTTACCAGATGGATGTCAAGTCAGCATTCTTAAATGGTAATTTGAAAGAAGAAGTCTATGTGGAGCAGCCTTCAGGTTTTGTTGATCCAACTCAACCTCATTATGTCTATAGACTTAGGAAAACATTATATGGGTTAAAACAAGCTCCTAGAGCTTGGTATGAAACCCTATCTAGTTTCCTCATTGAGAACAAGTTCTCAAGGGGGAAAATAGATAAGACTCTATTCTTTAGGGAATCTAGAGGCAAAGTCATACTAGTCCAAATATATGTAGATGACATTATATTTGGGTCTACTGAAAGTAGCCTTTGTAAAAAGTTTGCAAAGCTTATGCAAAGTCAATTTGAGATGAGTAGTATGGGAGAGCTAAAGTTTTTCTTGGGTCTCCAAGTTAAACAGACTGAAAGTGGCTTGTCCATATGTCAGTCCAAGTTCACCCTAGAACTCATAAGGAAATATGGTATGGATTCATCCAGTACCATGAAGACTCCTATGGGGTCAAGTATGTCTCTTAGCAAGGATGATGCAGGGAAACCTGTGGATGAAACCTTGTATAGAGGGATAGTTGGCTCCCTACTATACTTGACTGCAAGTAGGCCTGACATTATGTATGCTACATGTGTTTGTGCCAGGTATCAAGCCTGCCCTAAAGAGTCTCATATGACTGCAGTCAAAAGAATATTGAGATATCTAAAGGGCACTCCCTATCTAGGCCTCTGGTACCCTAGGAATGGAGATTTTGATATAACAGGTTATTCAGATGTAGACTTTGCAGGATGCAAAGAGGATAGAAAAAGTACTACTGGAACCTGTCAATTCCTAGGAGGGAGGCTAATTTCATGGAGCAGCAAAAAGCAGACTAGTGTGGCCATCTCCACAGCTGAGTCAGACTATGTGGCTGCAGGAAGTTGCTGTGCTCAACTTCTGTGGATTAAACATCAGCTAGAGGACTATGGATTTCAGGTAAGTAGAACTCCACTTTTCTGTGATTCTACTAGTGCTATTTCAATAGCTAATAACCATGTATCTCATAGTAGGACAAAACATATTGAAATTAAATATCACTTTCTTAGGGAACATGTAGAAAGAAATGATATTGTACTTGAATATGTTAAAACAGATGAACAAATGGCTGATATGTTTACTAAGCCACTAGAAGAAGCTAAGTTCAATAAATTCAAAATTAAACTAGGAATGATCAACTTAGACTAAGTTTACAGAAATGAAAATTGGCTAAGTAAAAAGGTGTCGACACATAGACAAGTCTATGTCGACACAGGATAGTAAGTGTCGACACTTCAGAAAAAAGGTGTCGACACATATAGGATGTTGGTGTCGACACTTCAGAATGTTAGTGTCGACACATGTCAAGTAGGTGTCGACACATCCAATATGGTGTCAACACTTATGTTTTACTCAGAATTTTTCTAAGTAAAGTCTCGACAATGTGTCGAGTTAGGTTGTGTCGACACATAACCATGTGTCGACACATAAAATCTGTTGACTAAACTTGTGTCGACACATATGTGTCGAGACATTATAAGTCAGTGTCGACACTTATTGCCAGTGTCGACACATGTTTAGCTTGCTGTCCCGCCTGTTCATCTTCAAAATTAGACAGGTATAAATAGGGTTCTGTCTTTGTTTGTCGACACGCTTTCAAAGTTTCGAGACCAAAACTCCTGTGTCGACATTTCTCATTTCTCAAGACTAATTCTCCAAACCCTAATGGCTCCCAAGCTCGAGGAGAACGTTAACGAAGGCTATGAACTTGTGCGCGGCACGTTCGATGATGGAGATCAAGAAATCCAATCGGTGGTAACCCTAGTCAGCGATTCTGGTCTAGAGTACTTGGTTTCAGAACCAACCAAGATTTGGAAGAAGGAAGTTCTTGAATTCCTTACTGGAGCTGCAGTTGATGACTCTGGATATAGAATCAAATCCAGAGTGCATGGATCCAAAGTCAAGGTCTCACCAAAAAGTCTAAGGAAGGTACTCCAGCTACCTAAGACTCAAGATGAAGAAGAAGTTTCTACATCCAAGACCAGGGAAGCTCTTACCTGGTGTGGACTTGATCCAAAGCTGAAGATAGGTTCTGTCTTTAACAGGAAAGGCATGAACAGTCAAGGAAAATTCCTGTCTGAGATTGTAGGCAAGGTAATTCTCAGCAAGACTGGAGGGCATGACAGGGTGTCTGCCTCCATGTTTGAAATTATGACTAGAATCATCTTTACCCTGAAAACAGATTGGTCTCTAGTGGTATATGATAAAATCAAGGAGAGCTTGAAGAAGCCCAATCTGGGCAGAATTATAAGTCTCTACCTGGCTGGTACAATACCAGAGGTAATGAGCACAGCTGCTGGAAGTAAGATCAATCATATGAGAAAGATGGATATGAGGATCTTGTCTAGGTGGGAAAGGGTGCTGTCAAAGGATATGCCTACCCCTGAGAAGCAAGTTACTAAGAAAGATTCTCCTCCCAGGAAGAAGAGAAAAACTGCTGTTGTGGCACAAGTGTCCTCCAGCAGTTCTGAAAGTGAAGAACAGGTGGTGTTCACACCTGATGATCAGGAGGAAGAGACAGTAGTAAAGACTCCTGCTCCTCAAGAGACTACTGTGATCCAGGAGGAGCTGCCTCATGCTAGCCCCATCCATAGGGATCAGAGCCAGGGGGAGCCTCCTGCTGTAGCTCAACCCTCTACACTAGACAGTGAGCAGGCCACCATCATTATCCAAGAGGTACTCACTGACTTAAAAACTTTAGACTATATTATAGAAGATGCTAATTTGTCTGATGTCCATCAGCAAACTCAGCTAGACAGTCAAGTTCCAGATGTTGTTTTAGAAGACAAATCTGCTGAACAAGAAGTGGTCCCTGAGTCAGTGGTTGAAGAGCAAAGACTGTCTCCAGCTCCATCTCAACCTGAATATACAATGGAGGATTTATTCTTAAATCTAGATCAAGAGGATTTTGATATGGACAAGGTTGCTGCTGCTGAAGATAAAAGTGCTGCTGCTGAGGGGGAGCACATGTCAGTTCTGGATGAGCCTTTATGGCCAAATACTGAGAAGGCACCTGAAAGGCCTGAGAGCCCTAAGAATAGAGTTGATATTGCCAGCACCTCTGCCTCTGTGGATGAGGAAAGTGCTAGGGCCAAGAAAAAGAAATTGTTTGTATTCAAAAGAAGAAGTCAGAGCTACAAGAAGGCTCTACAAACTGTTGCTTAACAATCCTTAGTCACACAAGCTCCATCACCTGATTACAGTGCCTTAATGGTAGCCATGCAAATCAAGCTGGATGAGCACAGGAGAGTCATAGAGAAGTATATTGATGAAGGACAAAAGTCTTTACAATTTGATTTAGCTCAAGATATAAAATCAATAAGGTTTGAGATGAACCTGAACAAGAAAGAAATGATTGAATGCTTCCACAAGGGTGGAAATGCTGTGGTGTATCTGGCAACACACCAAGAGAAGATAAAGACACAAGTCGATGATATAGCATTAAAACAAGGGTATGTCCTGGAAAACCAACTAAGAATGAATGATAATTTGACTGCCTCCCACAATGCTCTAGTCACTGAATTGAAGAATAAGTCTGCTGAACCTTCTACCTCTGCTGCTGCTGTAAAGGCTGACTTTGATAAAATATTTCAAGCTGAGATTACTGCTGTCAAAACTGCTATTCAAGATTCCCAGAAGGCCATCTCTGAACAACTTACCAAGCTAAAACCATTCTTTAAAGAGGGGATCAGATACTTGGATAGTCAGATAAGGTTCCAAAAAGATGATGTCAGAGATCATGTGGCTCAAGAAGTCATAAAGGGGGGAGAGAGTGTTAGTCAAGGCCAGTTCTGAACATGCTAAGTGGATATCCAATTCCATCAGGGCTACACTTGGATATCCTCCCCTGTGTGATGACAATGAAGTTGCTGAATCTGGACTGAACCCTGCATATTTTGGAGGTGAGCCACAAGAAGTAGCTCAAGTCATTTATCCACCTCCAAATTTTGAAATGATTCAAGCAGAGGTGAGCACAATGTATAGCCCATCTGAGGGTAAGGATAATGTCCATTTAGAGAAGGTTGTTCAACCTATAACAGCAGCTATGCAAGAGGCCTTAGACAAAGAAGAAGAGGCAAGGTTGTCAAAGAAGAGGTTTAGGGAACAAGCTGAACTAAAGCCAGACTTTGAACAATGGAGTCCTACCTCTAGAAACATAATTCTTACTGCCTGGAAAGCTGCTAAAGACAACACTACTGATAGAAACAAGTGGTTCTCTGAAGCAGAATGGAGGAAGCATGAGATCAGGCAAGAAGCCATTGTTCAGCACAGAAGGAAGGCTAAGATGGGAAAGCTACCTCCTACAGCTGTGGAGCCTAGCAAGTACTTTCCTAAGCCCTATCATTATTTTGAGAGACAAAAAATCAAGGCTGAAGAACAAAAGAAGAAGGACTCAAAAGGCAAGAAGCCTGCTGATGCTGAGCCTACTGTTGCTGCTGCTGTCAAGGCTAAAGTCCAGGCTGGCAAAGGAATTGTTATCAAAGAACCTGATCAGAAATAGATTAGGAATTAAACTTGAAGATTGTTGTAATCTTTTGTATGAGAAACATTTTTGTAAATCATTAAAGATGTATTAGAAAAATGTTAGAACAATTTATGATTAATATAGTATGATTGTTCTGAAATGTGTCTGTTTCTTATTTGTTCTGCAATGTTGAATATGTATACATGTGTGAATTTCTACATGTTTATGTTTACCCTGCTGATTATAATCTGTTTTACATCATTTTGTAATTTTTAATTATGAATGGTGTATATCATTGACTAAGGGTTATGACTTCTCCAAATAGGGGGAGATTGTTGGGTACATTGGTCAAATGTTCCTGATTTGAAGAAGTCTGACCCAACTCAATGATATACATCATAATGTATTTGATGTATGTTTGAGTTACTTGTGCAGGTTAAGAAAGTACTGGACTGAAGAAAAAAGTTCTAAGTCCATGTGTCGACACCCAGAGGGAAAGTGTCGACACTTAAGAAAGCCTGTGTCGACACCCAGACAAGCAGTGTCGACACTTGGAGTCATTGTGTCGACACCTGGGATGCAGAGTCGACACCAGACAGAATGTGTCGACACTTGGAGCTGTGTCGACACTCAGTGCAGAAAAGTGCAGACAGAAAGTGTCGACACAAGGAGCTGTGTCGACACCCAGTGAAGCAGTGTCTACACCAGAAAGTGTCGACACTTGAAGCTGTGTCGACACTCAGCAAAAGTCTGCAGAGTCTAAGTACAAGTGTCGACACTCAACACAATGTGTCGACACTATGCTGAAGAGTCAGCATTTGAAGAATGTGTCGACACTCAACACAATGTGTCGACACTATGCAGAAGAGTCAACACTTGAAGTAAGTGTCGACACCCAGCACAATGTGTCGACACTTAGCTAAAGACTCAACACTTGAAGTAAGTGTCGACACCCAGCACAATGTGTCGACACTTAGCTAAAGACTCAACACTTGAAGTAAGTGTCGATACCCAGCACAATGTGTCGACACTTAGCTAAAGACTCAACACTTGAAGTAAGTGTCGACACCCAGCACAATGTGTCGACACTTAGCTAAAGACTCAACACTTGAAGAAAGTGTCGACACAAGGAGCTGTGTCGACACTTAGCAAAGAACAGAAAGAGCAGCAAATTATTCTAAGTACAAGTGTCGACACTAAAGGAATGTGTCGACACTCAGCTGACGTCTCAACAACAAGAAGGTGTGTCGACACAAGGAGCTGTGTCGACACTCATCAAGATTCAAGATAGAAGACTATGTGTCAACACCAAGAAGCAGTGTCGACACTTGACAGATTCAACACAAGAAGTTGTGTCGACACAAAGGAGATGTGTCGACACATAGAAGAATTCAGCAAAAGCTAGAAGAACAAGTATTTGTGTCGACACTCAATTTTAGTGTCGACACATGCAGAAGAATCTGTGTCGAGATATACAAGGAATTGTGTCGACACCTTATAGACTTGTGTCGACACTTATACAACATGTGTCGACACTTGGACTATAAGTGTCGACACTTAAAGACAGAAAGTCTCGACACTATCAGACAGATAGAGATTTTCAAGAAGTGACTGGTTGACATGACAGCTGCCGATCCAGCCGGTCTACAGCAACTGTCAGAGATGTCAGAAGTCAGTTATGAACCGGACCAGCCGGTTACCATGAAGAAAGCCTATAAATAGGCACCCACAGTTTACAGAAACAGTGGTGAGAATAATTAAAGTAATTGATCAGATTATTCAAGTAATCTGTAAAGTGGTACACAGAGTATAAACACAAGAAGATCGTGCATTCCATCTGCAGATCTAAGAAGTTGGAGAGAGAGGGCTCCTTCCAAGAAATCAGCCTCTGGAACTAGGCTGAGAAGAAGGATTCAGAATCAATTCTGAATCTTAAGTAGCAGAGGTCAAGGAACAACTGCAGAGGATTCAACCTTATTCAGTTCTACTCAAGAAGCTTTGAAGAAAGCTAAGTCAGGGTGGATCCAGCTGAGTTCTTCCAAGAACTCATCAAGAATCTCTCAACTCCCCTCCAGTAATTCTGAGTTGTAGAGTCATTATCTATATTACATTTGTAACTTGTAGGATCCATTGGATCTGAGTGATTGTAAGCCTATATCTATAAAGGCTGAGGGTAGGGCTTGTTAGCCTGAGTGTAGGAGATTGTTATCTCTGAGTGTAGGCCTTGGATTGGCTGAGTGTAGGCCTTGATTGGCTGAGTGTAGGCTTTGGGATAAAGCTGAGTGTAAGGCTTTGGGCCTGAGGTAGGAACCAATTTGGGTTCTGAGACAGTGGAGAAGTTAGGCCGAATCTAGTACACTGCTAGATGGGCGAAGGGGGAAAGTGGATGTACCCATAACTTGGGGAACCACTATAAAACACTGTGTGCTGTGCTGTGTTTGTGCTGTGGATGATCTGTATTTGTTTGATTATTGCTGATTGCTGAAATAAACTAGTTAGAAATCTGTGATATAACTGTTAGGCTGCCAACAAAGTTAGAAAAGGATTAGGTCACCTATTCACCCCCCCCCCCTCTAGGTGTTTAGGTACCATATCTTTCAGAAGATGCAAAGACTCAATGGGGAAATCCTTCAGATCATGGAGTTCATCGGGAAGTAGAAGTTTGAGAGCAATAGTTCGGAGCTAGAGACGTTCCAAGGGGTTGATCATTAGCAAAGTGCTCATGACAGCTTCCCAAATATTAAGCCCTTATAATGCCGACTGACGTTCATTGCCCAATGCATTGAGGCTGCGAGATTTCTTATTGTGATTAGATGAAGAGCTGCGCTCATGTGATGTTGGTCCTGGTTTACGGCTCTTGCGATTTGACTGGATGGAATTAGGCGCGTTGCTGACCTTGACGCCATATTCATCCCCAATCAACGGATCGACAACATCGACATAGTTCAGATCATCATCATCCCATGGTGCAACATCATCTTATTTAACGATGTGATGATCATCGTGAGCCCGCTCGACAAAAGCAGCGACAACATCAAGGGAATTGTGTGCAATCTCATCGAACGTGACTCGACCAAATTACATTATCAGCGATTGATTCGGCGACCATTTCAAGCGATCCAAGTTGCCCTGCAGGAATTTTGGGAAGTTGAGGAAGGGATTGTCCAAACGCTGTCGTCAATCCAAATTCATCGTTACAATCATAAATCGAGAGAGGCAATAGATGAAATAACGTCGATAGAGATATAGGCGAGGGAGTGATGCCATCGGTCGGAAACAGTGCAAGATATTGAGTGAGAATAATATGCATCCCAGAGATTGACAAATACGCCCAGCGAGAATCGAATTGGAGTTCGCCTCGAAAGTTAATTTAAGCGATAACAGCATGGAGCAACAAGTTCCCTCCTTCCAGGGATATGGTCTCTGGGCAAATGGCTCGTCCATGGCGCCACAAGTTTTTGTTCTTCCCTGATCCACGACAGAGACTCGAACGAATAAAGCGATCCACATCGGTAGCACTGTAGGAACAGGACGTGTACAAGTCGTATGCCATTTGAACAGGACTGACGTCGTGCGCGCTTTGTTCAAACAGCTACATGGGATAGTTAAGGACGATAGACGTCGGGATCAACGTCTCTATTTTGGCCTCATCCATTACATGAAACGTGGCACCACAACCACCTGAGCTCTTCAACTTCGTGCACATGTATCGAGCACAGATAACAAATCCGGTGGTGCCGATGCAATCGATGATTCGCGGGGCACTGAATTGCTTGTGGAAAAGAAAGCTGACTTTGTTGCAAGACAGGCATACACCCGCTGTCACATTGACGTCGTACTATCAATCCAGATCAATCACAAACAATGGTTTCAACAGATACGCATTCGGGTCTGGACGCTTGCTCCATAGTGACGTGAGTGGATCGATTCGGATTGGAGGGCGCATGCCATCCTCGAGCAGTTTCAGCTGGATCTTGATCCAATCCTCCTGAATCTTGTTCAAATTTCTAGATTACTTGCCACAAACGTATGGATTACTAGTGGGGCGGTCTAATGCTGACGAATAGAATGGTGGTGTTTTGGTCTAAATCGATTCGGGCGGAATTTCAGGGAAACGACGGACGAGATTCTCCATCGATCGTTGTGTTTTTGCAATGTCGCGCAGCACAAGGTAAATACTGTCCATTGACAATGATGACTAGAGGATGAAGATCAAAATGTTGATCAAGCCGGAGGCCTGAAGCATACGCAATAATGTAATTTAAATTAGATGAAATATCATTATATACCACTATAAATAACACAGATTTTTATGATCAATTAATGTATAACACATTCAGGATAACTTATAACTTTATAGAGATTGAAAAACATCATTTTATAATACAGTAAAAAAACAAATTGAGAAGATTCTTATAGAAATTTCAATGGAAGTAATTAACACATTTACAATTGTAGTTGTTTCAATGGAAGTAACTTAAATGGAAGCCATCAACGATTTGATTGCAATCAATTTGCTCGATTACATGAGTGAATAAATCGATGAGGAATTGAATGTAAGTATGATATAATAACAATGTGACAAACTTTGAAACACTAATATTAGCTAATGGGCCAGCACATGCCAATCATAAATAGGCAAAGATGTCAAATTTTAGGTGTTAGTTTGCATTTGATAGGCTTTAGCACATCACACAAAATTAGAAAATTCTCAATGCTAAAGCACATAAAAACTTATATACACCACCATCATATAACAGCTAAACCGAGATGATATTTGAAGACTGTAATCATAACAAACACCATAATAATGAAGTATGCAACAGCTTACCTTTTTTCCCGAACTCTTTTTCTCATATGAACACATGTAACTTTAAAATCAAAGCAAAACATATGAACACCAATACTAATTCAACATTTTTGCAGCAGGTCAACACTTATCAAAGTTTTGAAATCATTACAGAAGTTGCCGCAGTTTTTAGATGTTGTTGCACTATGCTGCTACATGCACTATAGAAATATTAGCACATCCAAAATGCAAAATGGCCAAATACAAAATTTGAAAGAAGAGATTGATTTCATTCAAACATCACAACAAATTCAAATGTCCAAAAAAATAGAAAAATCTTCCACCATTAAACTTTGGCAAATTAAATCGGAGTATGCAGCAAACACAACTTAAGAAAGGGGAAGATCATAGTATGCAACAAAAACAAAATCAGAAAATTGGAGAGAGGAGTAAACACACCGATTATTTCAAGCTATTGAGAAGAAGCTGGGGTTGACGATGCGCTGCAGCAAATACAAAATCGGAGATGACCTAGATATCCAAGGCAGAAGTCAAAAACGAAATCAAAAATGAAAATCAGAAATCACCAAAAACATCAAGCCTACCGCCTCACGAAATCAATGATGTGCAACGTAGATCTACATTTCATGCTTACCATAAGCGAGAAGTCGACGTGGAGAACGATGGAGAAGCTAGCCATGTACCCCTACGAAGATCGCTACACGGGAGGGGAGGATCGTGGCACGGGAGGAATGGGAAGGGGAAGAGCGAGCGAGAGAGAGATCATGCAGGCGAGCGAAAGAGAGGCCTGCGGGAGAGAAAGAGAGGGATTAGGAAAATGTTTTTTAAAAGATTTTTAAAAAAATTTAGTCGGATTCAATTGACTGGAGTGAGGCCCGATGAAAAAAAATGATCGGGGCTAGTAAATCAGTGATGGTCGCTGGAGAGGATGGAGACCCAGCAGCAGCGGCAAGGAGAAGCAGGAGAACCGGCGCCCGGTGGCAAGGAGAGGAAGAAATCTACCGTCGCTCGCAAAAAGAAGGTTCGCTGTCCCTAGGAGGGGGACCACCGGCCGTGAGAGGGAGGATGCGAGGTAGAGTGTGAGAGAGAGATGACAGAGTGCGGAGAAGGAGGAGGCTTGCCGTGAGGAGAGTCGGAGAAGGGCTGCCGTGGAGCGCCGGAGGGCTTGCCGTGAGGAGCGCCTGAGAAGAGCTTGCCGTGTGGAATGCCGGAGAAGGGTGAGGAAGGGCTGAGAAGAGTGAGCGAGAGAGAGAGGTCGGAAGAGAAAGGGCAAAACGAGAGAGAGAGGCAGTGGGAGAGAAAGAGAGGGATCGAGAATTAGCGATAGGATTTTAGGAGAAAAAAATAAATTGTTTTTTTTCTGAATTTCAGTCAGAATAAGTCGACTAGAGTGAGGCCCGACCGGGGTGGACGAAACCAAGCATGCAAGGGCGCGCGCTCTGGCAAGGGCACGCGGGGCCCTCCTGCGTGCGCCCCGCGTTCACGCGCCACACGGGCGCGCGCTCCCCCAACGTGCGCTCCGCATGGATGTGCACGCCCATGCCGGCGGCCACCATCGCCTCCAACCACCATCGTCTCTGGGCAGCCTGCCCGAGCCGACCAAGCCGCCCGGTGGGCATGTTCTTCATTTAGGGAAAATTGATGATTTAGGTGATCGGAACAGAGGAACGTCATTTGTCAACCCAAGATTCAGTCGAAGGCAATTACCAACACGTCCTTTTCAGAAAGCTATAAAAAAGACTCACGTGCCATCATTCGAGGGCAAGCTACTCGAGAGACTCAAGAGCTCTGAGGTTTTCGAATGAGAATGTGAGACATCTCGTTTCATCGCTCTGATTTCGCTCTTCTCTCTCTAGTCTGCTCACACTCAAAGCGGACATGAACACAACATTTGGCAAAGAAAAAAGCTATGTAGATCGAACTCGTGGAAGCTCCTGCTGGCACAATCTTCAAAGCTTCGCGGACTTTGTTATTTTCTCATTTTTCTATACCCAATGCTTGTAATGGAGAGGTGGCTTATCACCCTCTGAGAAACTAAAAATGTAAACAGAAGTGAAATAGTAGAATTTGGCACGACACAGATCCGACCACGTGATTTTTCACCCTTTCAGGTTTATTTCCACGTGAAAAATGTCTCTTGTCATTGCTGTTTGGTTTTTATCTTACTGTTTAGGGCTGATATCGAGTCGAGTTCGAGCGATTTTGGCTGGACTCAAAATCGAAATTTTCGACTCGAACACATCTCAAAATCGAAATTGATTTCGAGTCGAGTCGGCTCGACTCTAAATGACTCGATTCCGAGTCTGCTCAAAATCGAATCGAGTCAACTCGAAATCGAATCGAGTCGGCTCGAAATTGAATAATTTTTTGTTTTATTTCTAACTTGCTCAAAATTAAATTGGGCAACGTATAAATTTAGCAAATGAAACACTTAAAGTTTTCATTCTTTTTATTTAAATTTAAATTTTAATATTTTTAATATCAAAATAAGAATATATTAATAAATACAAAAACATTTTAATTAATTCGAGTTGATTCGAATCATATTTCGCTCGGGCAGGGGCACGTGGGGCCCTCCTGCGTGCGCCCCGAATTCACGCGCCACATGGGCACGCGCTCCCCCAACGTGCGCTTCGCATGGACGAGCACGCCCGTGCCAGCGGCCACCATTGCCTCCAACCACCATCGTCTCTAGGCAGCCTGCCCGAGCTGACCAAGCCGCCCGGTGGGCATGTTCTTCATTTAGGGAAAATTGATGATTCAGGTGATCGGAACAGAGGAACCTCATTTGTCAACCCAAGATTCAGTCGAACGCAATTACCAACACGTCCTTTTCAGAAAGCTATAAAAAAGACTCATGTGCCATCATTCGAGGGCAAGCTAATCGAGAGACTCGAGAGCTCTGAGGTTTTCGGACGAGAATGTGAGACTTATATCATTTCATCGCTCTGATTTCGCTCTGCTCTCTAGTCCGCTCACACTGAAAGCGGACATGAACACAACATTAGGCAAAGAAAAGAGCTATCTAGATCGAACTCGCGGAAGCTCCTGCTGGCACAATCTTCAAAGCTTCGCGGATTTTGTTATTTTCTCATTTTTCTATACCCAAAGCTTGTAATGGAGAGATGGCTTATCACCCTCTAAGGAACTAAAATTGTAAACAAAAGTGAAATAGTTGATTTTAGCCCGACACAGATCCGACCACGTGATTTTTCACCCTTTCAGGTTTATTTCCAAGTGAAAAATGTCTCTTGTCATTACCGTTTGGTTTTTATTTTACTGTTTAGGGCTGATATCGAGTCGAGTTCGAGCGATTTTGGCTCGGCTCAAAATCGAAATTTTCGACTCAAACTCGGCTCGAAATCGACTCGAAATCGAAATTGATTTCAGATTGAGTCGGCTCGAATCTAAATGACTCGATTCCGAGTCGGCTCGAAATCTAATCGAGTTAATTCGAAAACGAATCGAGTTGACTCGAAATTGAACAATTTTTTATTTTATTCCTACCTTGCTCAAAATTAAATTGGGCAACGTATAAATTTAGCAAATGAAACACTTAAAGTTTTCATTCTTTTTATTTAGATTTAAATTTTTATATTTTTAATCTCAAAATAAGAATATATTAATAAATACAAAAACATTTTAATTAATTCGAGTTGATTCGAATCATATTTCGAGCGATTCAGGGCTGGCTCGAAATCGACTCGAAATCAGATTCAAGTATTATTGAATCGACTCAAATTGAGTTGAATCAATTTTAATCGATTCTGATTCGGCTCAATTTTCAAACGATTTTCGAGCGACTTTCAAGTTTCGAATAATATGCTCAACTCTATTACTGTTTGCACGTCCGGTCCAACTCAAAGATAAGGCAGTGTGATTCTCCGAACAGAGAGAAAACCAGATTATATATATATATATATATATATATATATATATATATATATATCACTACAACATTTTTGACATTTAGTTGTTAAGGTTTACAAATGAAAACGGGAAGAAGACTTGAGGAGAGAAGAGAGAGTGAGGTGGTAGAAACCAGCGCCATTATCATTCAGATCTGAATACAGGAAGACATGACTGCTTGCCCTAGGAGACGGTGAGCAGGGATTATATAGCAAGAGAAAATAGATCATAGCCGTCCAACAAGATCAACAGCTATACTAAGCTATAATAAAACAGAGAATACATGCATTAACCAAAGGTTGAATAACTACAATTATTTGACTAATTCTTGATACTATTGTTAATACGCCCCCCTCAAACTCGTCGGCCCATCTGAGACGAATTTGGTCCTCATTTCCTAAAATTGGTGAATTGCAACCGACTTCGTAAGTAGGTCTGCAAGCTGTTGCGTGCTCGGTATGTGCTTTACTACCAGCTTTTGTTTGTTCACCATGTCCCATACAAAGTGATAGTCCACTTCAACATGCTTCATCTTGGTGTGGAGTATTGGATTTGTCATTAGATATATAGTGCTTAAGTTGTCACATAGGATGGTTGGAGCATGCTCAACCGAGAGGCCGGTCTCCTTGAGGAGGCTTTGGATCCAAACAACCTCACTTGTCGTGTTTGCCACTATCTTGAATTCAGCTTCTATGCTTGATCTGGCAATGGTACCCATTTTCTTGGACGACCATGAGATGAGTGAGTCTCCAAGAAAAATATAGAAACCACTGGTTGACCTTGTAACACCCCCTATCCGTCGCATAGCATATAACAGTAGGTCCGGCCGGGGCCCGACGCCATATGCCACAGACAGAACGGGTGGTTACTTATGGAAACCATCCAACCAATCTCAACGTCCTACACAGAGCATTCTAGCGGAAGCAGTTTGTATAAGTTGTAAACAAGAACCCAGCATAAGAGTATGAATGTCCACTAACATGATAATAGGAATGTTATTACAAAAATACCCAAATATCCGGCCTTAAGGCCTTACAGAATGTTTCTCTTGACTAATACATGATTTACAAACCTCGGCACGCAGGCCGGTCATACATGAGTAAAACAGAAAACATTTCCACTTGGGCCTTCGAGGGCCAGCTTCGCAAAAAGGGCTTTAGCCCGCTATTGACCGCTTGGTCCAGCTGCACCTGCAAGCAACAAACCACCGCACGGTGGCAAACAAAGCAACGGTCAGCAATGCTGACCAAATTATAACGATCCCGCCCCCAACTCGGGGCGGCGATGCTCCTTCCCTGCATTTCATTAGCACAAGCGAGCAATGCATATAACAATAGCCATTTCATCACAGACGTTGGCTCGCACGGCCACACGCCCCGTGCACTCAGGGCACATTCTCGGTGAACCAGTCGATGTCACGTCAATTAAAGCCATTAACATTCCGGACTCACCACCGCCACTTAGATGACCATTCCTATGAGCAATTCGTCTTCATGGTATTGGTCACGTCAATTTAAGCCATTGACCACCGAAGACCCCCATTTATGCCAACGGCGAGTGCCATGTAACTTTAGGTCTCTCTAACCCGAACGACATAAAGCGGGTACGGCTCCATCTAACCCGTGCTCACATCGCAACGGCAATTTAAGCCATTTGCGCGGGTCAAACTTTCACCGAGTCCCATTCTACCGCAATACACATAACCCCGTTATGTTCAAGTTGGCTCTCAGGCCACCAAGTTGGCAAGACCTCGTGTCCGCCCAGTTTTCTGGGTGCACCTTTGGGTTAGTCCCCAAGGCTCCCTGCTGCAATCTACCGCGTAGAAAACCCGAAAAACACCCAATAGCACGGAGTCTTCTCCGGCCTTATGCAATGCAACATCACCGATCCGGACTAACATGTCCGGGTAGGCTTCACACAAAATGCCTACGTCCATTCTCGCATACGGACTCTAAACAACGGGGACTTTACATATCTACCCGAAGGAACGCCACCGACTCTCCGCAAACTCGCGAGAGGGGGGCTTCCTATGCTAAGAAAAGGAGCGATTCAAGCTCAAGATGAGGATCGTTACCCTTGCGTTCCTCTTTGGCGCCATCGAAAAGTAATCGGATAGAAATCACCGCACTTGCTTTGCCTCCGTGGATCCGGAGTCGGCTTGCGATTCGGAGCTCCGAAGCTCCTCCAATGGCGGATCTAGCTCCTCTTCCTCTTGCCTTAGCTCTTCTTTCTCCAAGGGTTTGGAGAGATAAAAAGGTAAGAAAATGGATTTTTCTAAGTCAACTCCCGGGTATATCCTCTCAGGAACAACCCCCAGCCATTGGATCTTCAATCAAGGAAACGAACGGCTTTGATTCGGGGCTGAAATGCCCAATCTGGGCCGAACACGGCCTGGCACACGCCCGTGTCCAGGGCCGTGTGCCGCATTCGCCGTCAAAATCGAATCTTCTGAACACGCACACGGGTATCGAACACGCCCGTGTTCGAGCTGACACGCCCGTGTTCCAGCTGACACGGCCGTGTAGCCAGCCGTGTACCCCATAATTTTCTCCCGTTTCCAACCCGAGCACTGCACGGGTTCTAGGACACGCCCGTGTCCTTGCCCGTGTCACTTTGACACGCCTGGGCCCCCAGGCCGTGTACACGGGACATTTCGTCGAGGGAAGATCGACGACTCGATGACACGGCCTTGGACACACCCGTGTCCTAGGCCGTGTGCCTTGACTCGACGATCGTCGAGTGAATCTCGACGATTTCACCTTGACGATCGTCGACACGGGTCGACACGCCCTGCGACACGCCCGTGTCGCAGGCCGTGTACCCAATCTCGACGAATCGTCGAGAATAACTCGACGATTTCACGGCTAAGTGTCGACACGGGTCGACACGCCCGTGTCGCAGGCCGTGTGCCCATTCTCGACGAATCGTCGAGAATAACTCGACGAATTCGCGGCTAAGTGTCGACACACGCCCGACACGCCCTGGGACACGCCCGTGTCCCAGGCCGTGTGCCTTCAGCCAGAAACCAAAACTGGCCCAAAACGTCCCCCTTTGCTCCTTTGAGTTTCGGGGCGTTACAACTCTCCCCCTCTTAAAAGAATTTCGCCCACGAAATTACATAAAGGAAAGATATACAAAAACAACATTTGTACCTGAGCGGAACAACTCTGGATACTCGTCAAACATAGTCTGCTCTCGCTCCCAAGAGAGCTCCTCACGACCGCAATTGTCCCACCGGACTTTGACCATCCTGATCTCTTTATTGCGTAGCCGCTTGACCTCCGAGTCCTCAATACGCACGGGCTTGACCTTTGTCGTTAGCCCACTATCCACCGGCACTTGATCGACCGCGATCACTTGCGTAGGCTCTTGCACCGCCTTCCGAAGCACCGAAATGTGGAACACATCGTGTAAACCACTTAGCTCCACCGAAAGCTTCAACCTATAGGCCGCTTCTCCAACTCGCTCCAGAACCTCAAATGGTCCAAGGTACCTCGGGCTTAGCTTTTTCAATCGCCGCACCCGCGAGACACCCTTGAATGGCTTGATCTTCAAGTATACATACTCGCCCACAGCGAACTCCACGTTCCTGTGCTTGGCATTATAGTACTTTGCTTGCCGGTCCTGAGCGATGAGTAACCTCTCCCGAATGGTTCTCACCAAAGAAGTAGCATCATCCACTTCCGATCGCTTATACAACTTCGACTCGCCCGTTTCTAACCAAGACAACGGCGTGCGACATCTTCTACCATATAGGGCCTCGAAAGGCGCCATCTGAATACTTGCTTGGTAGCTGTTGTTGTATGCGAACTCCACCAAATAAAGGTGGTCCTCTCATTGCTTTCCAAAGTCCAAGACACACATGCGAAGCATATCTTCCATGGTTCTATTGACCCTCTCGGTCTGCCCATCCGTTTGCGGATGGAAGGCTGTGCTAAACTTCAGCTTTGTTCCCAACATTTGCTGCACCAGCCTCCAATCGTTGGACGTGAACCGCCCATCTCGGTCACTCACGATGCTGCGGGGCACACCATGAAGCCGCACTATATTATCCGCATAAAGCTTTGCCAGCTTCTCCACCGGATCATCCTTCCTATGCGGAATAAAATGCGACACCTTTATTAATCGATCGACCACCACCCAAATGGCATCGTTCCCCTTTTGCGACCTTGGCAAACCATGCACAAAGTCCATAGAGATGTCGTCGAATTTCCACTCCGGAATAGGCAAGGACTTAAGAAATCCTCCCGGCTTTTGGCACTCCGCCTTTACTAAGGCGCAGGTTTGGCACTTCGCTACGTATAGCGCCACATCCTTTTTTAAACCCGGCCACCAAAATAGCTTCTTGACGTCGCGGTACATCTTCGTGCTCCCCGGGTGAATCGAGTACTTGGTATGGTGTGCCTCGTACAACAACTTCACCCGTAGATTGCCCACACTTGGGACGCACAAACGACCGTCTTTCCAAATCAATCCGTCCTCCACAACGAATTGGGAATTTGACCCATCCAGAGCCTCTATCATGAACTGCTTCATATGAGCATCCATATCCAAAGCCTGCCGAATCCGATCAGCCAGGTCATATTGGACTTCAGTCCAATTCAGCACTGCTTCAGCACTAGATTGTCTATCCACACAAACAATCTCCAACGCCTCCAGCTCCTGCACCAACCGCTCATCATGCACTGATAGCCAATTCGCTTGAGCTGGGGCTCGGCGACTCAACGCGTCCGCAACCGCATTCCCTTTACCAGGCACGTAGTGGATCTTGAATGTATAGTCCCCCAGGAACTCCATCCATCTACGCTGCCGCATATTCAGATCTTTCTGATCAATCAGGTACTTTAGACTCTTGTGATCGGTGTAGATATCAATCTTCACACCGTACAAATAGTGTCTCCACAGCTTCAAGGCAAAAATCACGGCCGCCAACTCCAAGTCGTGGACCGGATAATTCCTCTCGTGCACTTTTAGCTGTCTCGAGCCATAAGCTATCACGCTGCCGTGCTGCAATAGCACGCAACCCAAACCGCTGCCCGAAGCATCGCTATATATCTCATAGCCTTCGGTTCCAACCGACGAACTCAGCACAGGCGCCGTGGTCAACCGACACTTCAATTCCTCAAAAGCTCGCGCGCACTCTGGCGTCCAAACGAACTTATGATCCTTCCTCGTCAAAGTAGTGAGAGGTAACGCTAACCGCGAGAAGTTCTCTACGAAGCGCCTATAATAGCCGGCAAGCCCCAAAAAGCTCCGGACTTCTGCTACCGTAGCAAGCTCAGGACACTCCCGTATCGCAACAATCTTCGCTGGATCCACAGCAATACCCTCTCCACTCACTATATGCCCGAGGAACGCCACTGAGGATAGCCAAAACTCGCACTTCGAGAACTTGGCATACAACTGGTTTCTCCTTAGCGTCTCCAACACCAAATGAAGATGCTTGAAGTGATCTTCCTCACTTTGCGAGTACACCAAAATATCGTCGATGAAGACGATCACGAAATGGTCCAAGTACTCCCTGAACGTCCTGTTCATCAAATCCATGAATACTGACGGCGCATTAGTCAGCCCAAACGGCATGACCGTAAACTCATAATGCCCGTATCTCGTACTAAACGCTGTCTTCGGGATATCACTCTCCCTTATCCGCAGCTGATAGTACCCAGACTTGAGATCTAACTTCGAGTACACCGTCGATCCGACTAACTGATCAAAGAGATCATCAATCCTAGGGATCGGGTACTTATTCTTCTCAGTCAGCTTGTTTAGCTCCCGATAATCAATACATAATCTCAAGCTTCCGTCCTTCTTCTTAACAAAGAGGACCGGTGCGCTCCAAGGCGAAGAACTCGGGCGCACATAACCTTGCTCCAACAACTCTTGCAATTGAACTTTCAGCTCCGCCATTTCCTTAGGCGCTAGCCGATACGGAGATCGTGACACAGGCTTTGCACCTGGCACTAGCTCGATCGTGAAATCTATCTCCCGTTGAGGCGGGGCTCCAGGAAGATCTGCGGGGAACACATCAGGGTATTCCGATACCACTGAAATACAATCCAAAGCGGGCTTCGGCTTTGCAACCTCCACAAGTGTAAAGAACAGTTCTGCTCCGGCACGAACCGCCTTCACCACCTGAAGAGCAGACATCAACGTCTTGCTCGACCCCTTTAAGCCCGTAAAAGTCGTCTCACGACTTGCTCCCAGCTTGACTTCCTTGCTACCGCAATCTATATGGGCCTGCTGCTCCGAGAGCCAGTCCATGCCAAATATGACGTCGAACTCCACTAACGGAAGTAAAGACGCCCGCAGGTCGAACTCCTGCTCCCCAATACGAATCTTAACATCGCAGATCCTAACCGCTCGCATCGAACACCCATTGGGCAACAACACATCCAACTTATCCTTCGCCATCGAAGAAGGGACTCCGATGCGTGATATAAATCCTTCGGACAAGAAGGAGTGTGAAGCTCCCGTATCGAAGAGTGCTCGTGCCGGATTTTCACAAATCAATACAAATCCTAAACAAGCAGTGGTAAGGTAACATGTGCATAACAAGCATATAAAGGAAATTGACTTGCTATAAATTAAATCGTACCTGTCACCACATCAGCTTGTTTAATGGCCTCCTGTTGGCCAAGATTGTAGACCCTTGGTTGGGCCGGAGCATAGTGGGATGCGGTCGACTCCACCGCCTTTCCCTTCTCTTCATAAGTAGCTCCTGGCCTCCTCTCGGACTTAGGACGTCCGCTCCAACAATCACGGGCGAAATGCCCCGTCTTTCCACACGTAAAGCACGCACCCGGGGTCCGACCCGTAGTCGCCCCAGAAGCGCCAGAAGGAGCTGGACCCGAAGTCCTATGCTTCTTGAAAGTCCCCCGATAGCCTGACTTTGAGGTAGTCGGCACTCTGAACTCAGATTTCTTATCAGCCAAGCCTTTCTTCGCTTGTACACTCTTCATGTCCTTCTCCAAGGACCGGGCAGTATTGACCAAGGTTAAGAAACCTTGCGTCATCGGCCCCGACAGTAACAGTCTCAGCTCATCCCTCAAGCCTTCATAAAAACGATTAGTCTTGCGCTCCTCATCCATGATGGTGGAGCTAGCATAACGACTCAACCGCGTAAACTCGTGGAGATATTCATCCACGCTCCTCTCACCCTGCACCAACTTCAGGAATTCATTCTCCATTGAAATCCTCTGAGTCGAAGGGAGGTATCTTGCCAAGAACAATTCCGAGAACTCTTCCATCGGAATGTCTATCAGTTGTCTACCTCTCAGGTGATGCAGCTCCAAACCTTCCCACCACATCCTCGCTTCACCGTCCAGCAGGAACGTAGCGATGGTGGTCATCTGCCACTCCTCCGTCTCCGTCGCTGTCATGACTCTCTTCACCCTAGAGAGCCAGTCTTCAGCCTGAGATGGGGTTCCCAACCCCGAGAATAACGGAGGGTTAAAGCTCATTACATGCTTCAACTGCCTCTCAGTCGCCCTCCTTGGCACTATTGGTTCTACAACCACTTGCTCCATCCTCCTCGGCTCCGCCTCTTGCAGAGGTACTTGCTCCATCACAGGAGCGGGCTGCTGCGCTTGCCTCCCAGGCTGCGCATTGATCACGGCCAACACCGCTTCAGCCACCAATCTTATATTTTCAGCCGACAAAGGTGTTGCGGGAGCAACTTCCGGTGCACTACTTGCCTCAAAAACTCGGCGTTCTGACGGCCCAACACCACTTTGGGTCACCTATAGTGGTACAAAACACCGTTAAGCGACCAAATAAATTGCAAACAGCAATTATAGGAACACGCAGGTTCCTCAAACACGAGTATTTTCATTCCTAAGTGGACATTCATGGGTTCTTTTTACTGTTATAACGATGACGCACACAATGTGCTCACCACCCCTTAAAAAGAATTCGCCCACGAATTCCATTCAAGCCCGACCAAAACCAGTAGTCTGATACCAAATTGTAACACCCCCTATCCGTCGCATAGCATATAGCAGTAGGTCCGGCCGGGGCCCGACGCCATATGCCACAGACAGACCGGGTGGTTACTTATGGAAACCATCCAACCAATCTCAACGTCCTACACAGAGCATTCTAGCGGAAGCAGTTTGTATAAGTTGTAAACAAGAACCCAGCATAAGAGCACGAATGTCCACTAACATGATAATAGGAATGTTATTACAAAAATACCCAAATATTCGGCCTTAAGGCCTTACAGAATGTTTCTCTTGACTAATACATGATTTACAAACCTCGGCACGCAGGCCGGTCATACATGAGTAAAACAGAAAACATTTCCACTTGGGCCTTCGAGGGCCAGCTTCGCAAAAAGGGCTTTAGCCCGCTATTGACCGCTTGGTCCAGCTGCACCTGCAAGCAACAAACCACCGCACGGTGGCAAACAAAGCAACGGTCAGCAATGCTGACCAAATTATAACGATCCCGCCCCCAACTCGGGGCGGCGATGCTCCTTCCCTGCATTTCATTAGCACAAGCGAGCAATGCATATAACCATAGCCATTTCATCACAGACGTTGGCTCGTACGGCCACACGCCCCGTGCACTCAGGGCACATTCTCGGTGAACCGGTCGATGTCACGTCAATTAAATCCATTAACATTCCGGACTCACCACCGCCACTTAGACGGCCATTCCTATGAGCAATTCGTCTTCATGGTATTGGTCACGTCAATTTAAGCCATTGACCACCGAAGACCCCCATTTATGCCAACGGCGAGTGCCATGTAACTTTAGGTCTCTCTAACCCGAACGACATAAAGCGGGTACGGCTCCATCTAACCCGTGCTCACATCGCAACGGCAATTTAAGCCATTTGCGCGGGTCAAACTTTCACCGAGTCCCATTCTACCACAATACACATAACCCCGTTATGTTCAAGTTGGCTCTCAGGCCACCAAGTTGGCAAGACCTCGTGTCCGCCCAGTTTTCCGGGTGCACCTTTGGGTTAGTCCCCAAGGCTCCCTGCTGCAATCTACCGCGTAGAAAACCCGAAAAACACCCAATAGCACGGAGTCTTCTCCGGCCTTATGCAATGAAACATCACCGATCCGGACTAACATGTCCGGGTAGGCTTCACACAAAATGCCTACGTCCGTTCTCGCATACGGACTCTAAACAACGGGGACTTTACATATCTACCCGAAGGAACGCCACCAACTCTCCGCAAACTCGCGAGAGGGGGCTTCCTATGCTAAGAAAAGGAGCGATTCAAGCTCAAGATGAGGATCATTACCCTTGCGTTCCTCTTTGGCGCCATCGAAAAGTAATCGGATAGAAATCACCGCACTTGCGTTGCCTCCGTGGATCCGGAGTCGGCTTGCGATTCGGAGCTCCGAAGCTCCTCCAATGGCGGATCTAGCTCCTCTTCCTCTTGCCTTAGCTCTTCTTTCTCCAAGGGTTTGGAGAGATAAAAAGGTAAGAAAAAATGGATTTTTCTAAGTCAACTCCCGGGTATATCCTCCCAGGAACAACCCCCAGCCATTGGATCTTTAATCAAGGAAACGAACGGCTTTGATTCGGGGCTGAAATGCCCAATCTGGGCCGAACACGGCCTGGCACACGCCCGTGTCCAGGGCCGTGTGCCGCATTCGCCGTCAAAATCGAATCTTCTGAACACGCACACGGGTATCGAACACGCCCGTGTTCGAGCTGACACGCCCGTGTTCCAGCTGACACGGCCGTGTAGCCGGTCGTGTACCCCATGATTTTCTCCCGTTTCCAACCCGAGCACTGCACGGGTTCTAGGACACGCCCGTGTCCTTGCCCGTGTCACTTTGACACGCCTGGGCCCCCAGGCCGTGTACACGGGACATTTCGTCGAGGGAAGATCGACGACTCGATGACACGGCCTTGGACACGCCCGTGTCCTAGGCCGTGCGCCTTGACTCGACGATCGTCGAGTGAATCTCGACGATTTCACCTTGACGATCGTCGACACGGGTCGACACGCCCTGCGACATGCCCGTGTCGCAGGCCGTGTACCCAATCTCGACGAATCGTCGAGAATAACTCGACGATTTCACGGCTAAGTGTCGACACGGGTCGACACGCCCTGCGACACGCCCGTGTCGCAGGCCGTGTGCCCATTCTCGACGAATCGTCGAGAATAACTCGACGACTTCGCGGCTAAGTGTCGACACACGCCCGACACGCCCTGGGACACTCCTGTGTCCCAGGCCGTGTGCCTTCAGCCAGAAACCAAAACTGGCCCAAAACGTCCCCCTTTGCTCCTTTGAGTTTCGGGGCGTTACAGACCTCCGGTCATCAGTGTCCCCGGCCCATCCGCATCACAATAGACTACAATGCTTGGTGACTAATTTGCCTTAAGGAGGATGCCATGATGTATTGTTCCCTTCAAGTACCTTAGAATGTGCTTCACAGCCGACCAATGATCCGTAGACGGAGTTTGCAAACATTGGCAAACTTTATTGACACTTTAAGCAATGTCAGGCCGGGTTAATTGTAGGTATTGTAGAGATCTCACTACACTCTTGTATAGGTGAGGGTCGGTAAACGGAGTTCCTCCTTTGGAGAGTTTGATCCCAGCTGTTCAAGGTGCTGGGCAAGGACTTGCGGCTGCCATATTATTGCTGATAAGGAGATCCTGTATATACTTATCTTGCTTTAAATGCAAACCAGAGCTTGTAAAAGTAGCCTGAACACCTAGAAAATTGTCCAACTGACCCAGATCCTTTAAGGGAAAACTTCCCGAAAGAACTTTGATTAAATTGTCAATTGCATCCTTGCTCAAGCCAGTGAGGATAACGTCATTTATGTACAATAAGAAGAGTAAGGTGATACCCCTGCTCTTGTAAGTGAATAGGGAAGTGTCTGCCACGCTATTAATGAAACCATAAGAGACAAGGAACTCCTTTAGTTGGTGATACCAAGCCGCAGGGACTGTTTTAAAAACCATATAGTGCCTTATGTAGTTTGCAGACATAGTCCAGCCTCCTTTGACAGACAAATTCAAGTGGTTGCTGCATGTAAATGGTCTCCTCAATTTCTCCATTTAGGAACGCTTTGTCGAAATCTAATTGACATACATTCCATCCATAGGTTAAAGCCAAAACCAGAGTGGTCCGGATAGTAACCGGTTTGACTACCGAGGAGAAAGTTTCATGATAATGCAAACCTTCCTGTTGAGTGAACCACCGGGCGACTAGTCTTGCTTTGTAGAGGGTGACATTTCCATCTGTTCCATATTTAATTCTGAATAACCACTTGTAGCTTACAACATTTGCATTGATGGGTGGTGGCACTAGAGACCATGTGTGATTTTTATGTAGTGCTGAAAGTTCCTCATTCATTGCCCGAATCCACTCAGGATGTTTTGCAGCTTGGATGTAAGTGGTTGGCGTTTGAAATTTTGATGCCGGATATGCGGGATCTGCAGGTTGAGAAGTGAATGTTTTTGGCTTGAGATTTCCAGTCTTGGTTCTGGTGACCATGTTATGGTTGTTTGGCTTGAGGATGACCATTTCATTTCTTGTACAAGTTGTGCCTGATGGTATTTCAGTATTAATTAGACTTTCATTCCTTGCATAAGTTGTGCCTGATGGGATTTCATTATGATCAGAGGATGATGGCTTGGCCAAGTGATGAGAGGAATGCCCTTCGCTTGAGTTGTATGGCTGGGCTATGATGGTGGAGGTGTGGTACGGGTTGGACATAGCAGATATTGGCCTTGTGGCTTGTTGAGTAGTGTTTTTGTATGTGAGTTATAGCTCATTAAACACTACATGCCTTGCAATGTGAGTCTTGGCAGATTGAGTGTCATAGCAGATATAAGCCTTGTGGCTTCCACTGTACCCAATGAAGACACTGGGTGACGACCTAGGGTCCAGTTTTGTGGGTGCTTGGTGTTTGAGGTGAGGGAAACAGAGGCACCCAAAAGTTCTTAGAATTGAGTAATCTTGAGGTTTTTGATATAAAACCTCATATGGTGACTTATTCTGGAGTAGTGGGGTAGGGAGTCTGTTGATAAGATAGGTGGATGTTTGGAAGGCATGGGCCCAGAATTCATTTGGGAGGCCAGATTGGATTAACATAGTTCTACCGAGCTCAGTGATATGTCTATGCTTGCATTCTACAAGACCATTTTGAGCTAGTGTGTAAGGAGCAGAAAACCTGTGATGGATGCCTTTTTGGGTTAGATACGGTGTGAGTTTGGTGTATTCTCCCCCACCATCTGATTGGAAATTTTTAATTTTCAGCCCAAGAAAATTTTCAACGATAATATGGAACGAGACAAATTTAGAAAAAGTTTTTGATTTGTCTTTCATAGGATAAAACCAGGTGAACCTGGAGAACACATCAACAAAGATAACATAATATTTAAACTCATACAAAGATAACTTTGGGGCAGGGCCCAGACATCAGACATGACAAGTTCCAAAGGCATATAACATGAACTACTAGATGATACAAGATGAAGTTGATGGCTCCTCCCTAGCTGACAATGGGAGAACATGAACTCAGAAGAGAGAGTGATAGAAGGGATGAGTCTCTGACTGTGGAGGAGTTGCAGAGTCCTGAGGGAGGGATGACCGAGTCTTGAATGCCAGATGGGTGTGTTGGTGGCAGTGGAGAGATGAGCTCTAATGTTTGAAGAACTGGGAATGTGGTAGATGCCTTGCTTAAGACTCCCACGAAGAAGAACTCTGCCAGTGACTCGATCCTTGATAACACAACCAAAAGGGTTAAATTCAACATTCACATTATTATCATTAATAAACTTGCTAATGGACAAAAGTTCTTAGAGATGAGGGGTGCATGGATGATGTTGGGTACATTGGAAAATGTGTACCAGATTTGAAGAAGCCTCACCTAACTCAATGATATGCATCAGATTGTATTTGATGTAGTTTTGAGTTACTTTGTGCAGTTTAAGAAATGGCAAGGAAAATCCTTCTAAGTACATGTGTCGACACTTGGGTAAAGTTGTGTCGAAACCAGAAGTCAGTTTGTGTCGACACTCAGGAGTTGTGTCGAAACACAAAAAAAACTGTCGACAACGACTGTTTCGACACTTGGGAAAAGCTGCGTCGACATCATGGGCCAAATTATGTCGACACCCAGAATTTGTGTCGACACACAGAAAATCTGTCGACAGCGGCTGTGTCGACACCAAGGGCCAGATTGTGTCGACATCCAGAATCTGTATCGACACACAGAGAAGCAGTCGACACATTCCAGAATTCCGTCGACACCAACTTTGTCAAGACAAGGAGTGATTGTGTCAACACATAGGACTTATGTCGACACATTCCACAGAAGCTGTGTCAAGGAGTGTAAGTGAAGCTGCGTCGATATCATCAAGACTTGTGTCGACATATGGACTATGTGTGTCGACACATGTGAAGTATTCACTCGACATTCTCTGCTACTGAGTCAAAGTCTAATGAAGGTTGAAGGATTACAACAGGAGACTTGACAGCTGTCATAACTGATATTGTTGTCACATCTGTCAGAGGTGTCAGAAGACCGTTTCGAACCGGAACAACCGGTAACCAAGGATGAAGACTATATATAGATATGTTCTCTCAACAAAAAAAACATATATGAAAAAGAGGAAAAACATTAATCAAGTGATTGTGAGCAATCATCAGTAATTTTCTGAAGGATTGAAGATCCAGAAGAAGAGTAAGAAGAAACAATCAACAGATTGTAGAGAGAGAAAAACAAGAAGGAGAGAAGTCCTCATCCAGAGAAGGCAGATCCTGAACAGTCTGCCTAAATAATTCAGATTAATTTCTGAAGGAAGCTAATTGAAGATCAACTCCAACATCAAGAAGATCAACCCTACTGTGTTCAGATTCTAGAAGCTTTGAAGAAGCTAAGACAGGTTGATCCCTAAGTAATCAGTTTCATCAAGGACTAATCAAGAAGCCTTCAACCAATTCTCTCTCCATCTGGTTGAAGAAATTGTCACTTCACATTATTAATCTTGTATGATCTATTACAGATCTGAGGGTAGGAGATTTATATCTCTGTGTTGTAAGCCTGTGTTTATAAAGGCTGAGGTAGGGCTTTTGCCTGATTTGTAGGAGTGGGGTGTCACTCTGAGTTATAGGCCTATGAAAGAGGCTGAGGTAGGGTTGTTGCCTGAGTTGTAGGAGTGGGGTTTCACTCTGAGGTGTAGGCCTGTGATTGAGGCTGAGGTAGGGCTTGTGCTCGAGCTGTTGGAATGTGGATTCACTCTGAGTTGTAGGAACCATTCTTGGGTTCTGAGCTGAAAGATCTGCGGACCTGATAAGAAGGAAGGAAGTTAGGCCGAAGGGGGAAAGTGGATGTACCCATCCATTTGGGGAACAACTATAAACCTGGTGTACAATCTGTGGAATGTTTTGTATATGTGTATATGCTTGCTAAAATAACTGCTGATTAAATTGCTAAATTAGATTGATCTATCTGCCTAAGTAAGAAAAAGAATTGAACCTATTCACCTCCCCCCCCCCTCTAGGTGTTTAGGACATCTTGAAACAAATTCTTTCAAGTGGTATCAAAGTGATATTGCTTAAAGAATAGACTTAACAGACTGAGTAGATCTCCAAGGCAGAAATCTATTAGGCAAAATGGATTCTATTGAGAATCACAAAGAGTTTGGATCCATGAAGTTACTTATATACAAGAAAGAAATTTTTGGCATATGGAAAGAAAGAGTTAGACTGTTTATGGAATCTTCAGATCCAAGAATATACATGATACTCAAACAAGGGTCATTCATCCCAATGAAGGTCTCAGTTCTTGATGCAAATCTCAGGACACCAAAGGAGTATTCTGAAATGACAAAGGATGAGATCATCTTGGCTATCATGGATAAGAGAGCACAAAACATAATAGTTAGTGCTATAGATGACTCAACATTCCAGAATTTGATTCACTGCAAGACCTCCAAAGAAATGTGGGACACCCTGATTGTCTACATGGAGGGATCTGAAGAGGTGAGGCAGGACAAAAAGTCTATGCTGAATCAGGAATATGAAAGTTTTAGACAATCTAAAACAGACAGTATAATAGAATATTATAAGAAGTTCTTCAGAATAGTTAATGAATTTATGTCATATGGAAGAGTATTTAGTACATATGAGTTAAATGATAAGTTTCTGAGGTCATTGACTAAATACTGGGACACAAAGATATGTGTCATTAAGGAAGTGGCCAGACTAGCAGAAATCTCACCTCCTACTTTATTTGGCAAACTGCTTTCATATGAGATGCAGCTGATGGCCAGAAAGGAGGAAGAGAAAAGTAATATAATAGAAAGGATAGATAAGTTAGTGTCTTTCAGGTTTGAAGCCATAAGAAAGGATAGGAGGGTGTCTCCATCTCCTCCAAGGAAAGCTGCAGAAATAATTACAGGAAGTTCTGATAATGACTCATCAGATAGCCCAAATTCTGATGGAGACTTAGCTGCTTTCTCAAGACAATTCCAAAGGTTCTTGAAGAAGAAACAATGGAGATCCAAGTCATCCTCCTCACAATCCAAGGATGACTACTATCAGAAAAAGAAATCCTTTAAAAGGGATAGGTATGGTTCTAAACTTGGTAAATCATCTTCAACTAAAATTATTTGTTATTGTTGCAACAGGCCAGGACATGTAGTTGCTAATTGTCCTGACAAAAGAAAAGAATCCAATGATAAAAAGAAACTTAAAAACAAGGACAAGAAGGAGAAATCCTTTGTTGCTCAGAAGCAAAAAAAGCTGGACAGACTCTTCATCAACAGATTCTGAGGCTGAAGTTGAAGCTGAAACATACATAGGACTGTTTGCAACTGAAGAGGATTCAGAAGAAGCTGAGTTCTTGCAATTGCTGGACTCAGTAAATAGAGTTGAAAATTATTGTTATAAAGGGCTGATGGCCTTGACAGAAGAATATCAATGCCAGAATCAACCTGGTCCTAGTAAGGTAAACAATCCATCAGCTATTTCTGATTACTATACTGGTTCAGAATCAGAAGCATCTGCATCAAGGGATGTGGATGAATCTGAATCTGAAGGGGATGTTCATCAACTTATTGATGAATATGGTGATTTGTTGCAGGCTCTTAAGAGAAGCAGAAACCTGGTTAAGGATCAGGCTAAGGAAATTGCTGCTCTTAAGTTAGTTGTAACTAATTCAGAAAAAACTGCTGGATCAAAAGTTGAATGAGATTGCCAAGCTAAAAAATATAACATTTATTCAGATTGGTATAATAACATTCAAAAATGATCAGATCAAGGGTTTGGAATTCAAACTGCTTAGAGAGAAGGAACTTGTGGCAAAATTCTCTAAGCCAAAGTCAGTCTTACCTTTAATTGATGAGTTCATTCCTCAAAAAGGTAAGACAGGATTAGGTTTTAAGGGAAATACTAGGACAGTTAATTCCAAAATAAAAAACAAAGCCCCAATTAAGACACTTGCCTTCAAACCCCCCATTGCCTTCAGGAAAGTGCAACAGCCTACCAATAGATATGTTCATGACATCATACATGGTCATGGTAAGCTTGATATTCTGAATGACAAGGGTAAAGCTCCAGCACTCAAGCAAAGATTCACTGTACCTACAGTGTTAAGAACAGCTGACAGCAATGCTGTTAAAACTATACCTAAAAAGAGGTATAATAGATATGAGTGTTGGTGCTGTGGTAAGATAGGGTATTATGCCAAAGATTGCTGGCACAATACCAGTATCAGGAAGAATGTCAGCATACCTGTGAGGAAGGTTGCTGGTAAGAATATTAAGCTTCAATCTAACTTGAACCTAGAACCCAATAGACATTGGGGGTTCTAAGGTAAGGTAATTTTATTTGATGCAGGTGAGTCCAAGTTGCCATAACCCTATATGGTACTTGGACAGTGGATGTTCCAGGCACATGACTGGAATAAGAAGAATGTTAAAGGATTATAATCCCATAGAGAATGGACCCAAAGTGATCTTTGGTGGATCAGAAAAGGGGGTCATCAAAGGGTTTGGTAACATTTCCACTTGTTCTATAACAATCACTCAAGTGCCTTATGTAAAAGGCTTGAAACATAACTTGATAAGCATAAGTCAACTGAGTGATCTTGGATATGACATTTAATTTATTAAGAATGGTGTCTGATTAAAAGGACAAGTGATCAGAAGGTGATTGTGTCTGGTTATATAAAAGGGAATATTTATTGTTTAAATTTTGAGTATGAGAACATGAACTCTCCTGTATGTTTAGTTGCAGATGAGAAAACATCTAAATGTGTCCAATGACACAAGAGACTAGCTCATCTTAATTATAAGACTATAGGTCAACTCTATAGTTTAGAGTTAGTGAGGAATGGTCCTCAATTTAAGTGCATGAAAGAGGGTATATGTTCAGCTTGTCAAAAAGGGAAGCAGACCAAATCCTCTTTTCATAGTCTTCATACCAAAGACTCTATGAGGTGTTTGTACCTCTTGCATATGGATCTATTTGGTCCTATGCCAGTTCATAGTCTGGGTAAGAAAGTCTACACCTTTGTGGTAGTGGATGACTATTCTAAGTTTACATGGGTTTTCTTTTTGAGACAGAAATCTGAAACCCCTACTATTTTTCATAACTTGGTTAGATAAATTCATAATGAACTTAACAATTAAGTGGTCAAAATCAGAAGTGACCATAGAACTGAATTTCAATCTGAAATTATGACTAAGTTGTGTGAAGAATTTGGGTTTCATCAAGAATTCTCCTCACCTAGAACTCCACAGCAATATGGTATTGCTGAAAGAAAGAATAGGACTCTTATTGAGGCTGGTAGAACTCTACTAAGTGACACTTCTCTCCTAGAATATTTCTGGGCTGAGGCAGTAAATACTGCTTGTGATATCCTCAATAGAGCATCCATCACTAAGAGCCACAAAAAGACACCCTATGAGATTATGAAGGGCAGAAAGCCAAACATATCATACTTTAGGATCTTTGGTAGCAAGTGCTTTGTGCTTAATAATGGTAAGTCTTATCTAACTAAGTTTGCTGCCAAATCCCAAAATGGGATATTTGTTACGTACAGCAACAATAGTAAAGCATATAGGGTCTACAACTTGACTACACAAGTTGTAGAAGAAGTAGTTCATGTAGTTTTTGATGAATCTAAACTAATTAACTATGAGTTGTCTAGCAATCCTTGTAACTCCACAGGTATAAAAGATAAGATGGACATTCTAACTATTAAGGAAGACCAAATTGCAAGCCAGAATGAGGAAAATGTTGGTTGCTGTCCAGGGGGAGTACAAGACCCACAAGATGCTGATGAAGACAATGAAGTACAGAATGATGGGGAGAATGGAGAAGTTCAAACTATGGACAGATTGCCTCCAGCAAGTAGATAACTAAAGGATCATCCAACACACCAAATAATTGGTGATCCAAGACATAGAGTTCAAACCAGAAGCAGGAACTTGAACATAATTCTTTGCTCAAGCTTCCTATCACAGTTAGAGCCAAAGAGATTTGAAGAAGCCATACAGGATTCACACTGGATTGATGCAATGCAAGAGGAGCTGAATCAATTCAGGAGATGTAAAGTATGAGAGCTGGTTCCTAAACCAAAGAATCACAATGTGATTGAGACCAAGTGGATCTACAGGAATAAACTAGATGAAAATGGCATCATAGTAAAGAATAAAGCTAGAATGGTTGCCAAAGGCTATAGGCAAGAGTAGGGTATAGACTTTGATCATACATTTGCCCCAGTGGCAAGGTTGGAAGCAATAAGGCTATTCCTTGCCTTTGCTGCTTTCCAAGGTTTCAAAGTATATCAGATGGATGTCAAGTCAGCATTCCTAAATGGGAATCTAAAAGAAGAAGTCTATGTTGTACAGCCCTCAGGTTTTGTTGATCCACTTTATCCTGATTATGTTTATAGACTTAAGAAAGCCTTATATGGGCTAAAACATGCTCCTAGGGCTTGGTATGAAACATTGTCTATCTTCCTCATTGAGAATAAATTCTCAAGGGGGAAATAGACAAGACTTTATTTCTTAGGGAGTTAAAGGGCAAGATGATCATAGTCCAGATATATGTTGATGACTTTATCTTTGGGTCAACAGAAAACAACCTTTGCAGGAAGTTTGCAAAACTTATGCAAGGGAAGTTTGAGATGAGCAGTATGTGTGAACTGAAATTCTTCTTGGGACTCCAAGTTAGACAGACTGATGATGTCTTGTTCATATCACAGTATAAGTTCACCAAGGAGTTAATAAAGAAATATGGTATGGATTCATCCACCACCATGAGAACTCCTATGGGGTCAAGTATCCCCATAGGCAAAGATGATGCAGGAAAACCTGTAGATGAGTCTTTGTATAGAGGGATAATTGGCTCTCTTCTATACTTAACTGCTAGTAGACCAGATATAATGTATGCTACATGTATTTGTGCTAGGTATCAAGCAAGCCCTAAAAAATCTCATTATACTGCAGTTAAGAGAATTTTGAGATATCTTAAGGGGACACCTAATCTTGGCCTTTGGTACCCTAAGGATAGAGACTTTTTACTGACTGGTTATTCAGATGCAGACTTTGTAGGATGCAAAGTAGACAGGAAAAGTACAATTGGTACCTGTCAGTTTCTAGGTGGAAGATTGGTCTCATGGAGCAGTAAAAAGCAGACTAGTGTGGCAATTTCCACTGCTGAGTCAGAATATGTTGTTGCAGGCAGCTACTGTGCTCAGCTATTATGGATTCAACATCAGCTAGAAGATTATGGAATCCAGGTAAGTAGAACCCCATTGTTTTGTGATTCTACTAGTGATATTTCTATTGCTAAAAATCCTGTTTCACATAGCAGAACTAAGCATATAGAAATAAGATATCATTTCCTTAGAGATCATGTAGAAAAGGAAGATATATGTTTGGAATTTGTTAATACAAATTTTCAAATTGCTGATATATTCACTAAACCTCTAAATGAAACTAAATTTAATAACTTCAAAATTGAATTAGGTATGCTGAACATAGAATAGACTGACAAATTAGTCTAAGTAATTCTGAGTCGACACTCAGTAGTTGGTGTCGACGCAAGTGGTATATTGTGTCGACACATAGAAGTTGTGTCGACAGTCAAAGAGTTTGATGTAGACACATGGGAGTTCTGTCACTTAAGTATTGATGTCGACACATACAGTCGTGTGTGTCGACATGCAGATATTGGTGTCAAGGTTAAAAATATTTGTGTCGACACAACACAATCGGTGTCGACACATAGTTATCAATGACTCAGTCGAGACATTAGAAGTCTGTGTTGACACAATCTCAACAGTGTCGACACATTAAGTAATTATTACCCCGCCTTTTGACCTTCTGTGTTGACACACATATAAATAGGTCACAGAACAACTTTGTCGACTACACTCTCAACATTTTCGAGACCAAAACTTTGAGTCGACAAACCTTCATCTCTTTTCTCTTCAAATTTCTCATCATCAATGGCGCCAAAGATGGAGAACAACATCAACAAAGGGTATGAATTAGTTCGCAATGCTTTTGAGAGTGCTGCGACAGAAATCTAGGACGTGATAACCCTAATCAAGGACAATGGGTTGGAATTCTTAGTTTCAGAACCTACCAAGATCTGGAAGAAGGAGGTTCTTGAATTTTACTCAGCAGCAACCCTAAATTCTACTGGATTGAAGATTAAGTCATCAATTCAAGGGACCAGAGTAAAACTTACCTTGAAAAGTCCGAGAAAGACTCTACAACTGCCCAAGATTCAAGAAGATGATGAAGTCACATCTTCTATGACCAGAGAAGCTCTTCAATGGTGTGGATTGGATCCCACCACCAAGATTGGATCTTCTATGAATAGAATGGGAATGAACTCCCAAGGAAAATTTCTTTCATAGATTATGGGAATGGTAATTCTCTGCAAACCAGGAGGACATGATAGGATCTCAGCCTATATGTTCAACTTAATGACCAGAGTCATTTTCCAAGTCAACACTAACTATTCTGCTGTGATCTTTGAAAAGATCAAGGAAAGTGTAAAGAAACCCAATCTGGGAAGAATATTAAGTCTGTATCTGGCAATGACAATTCCAGAAGTGATGAACCAAACATCAGGATCTAAGATAAACCACATGAGAAGGATGGATATGAAAATACTCTCTAGGTGGGAAAGTGTTCTAACAAAGGATGGTTCTATATCACAGCAACTGCCACAACAAAAGAAGAAGCCAACCCCAAGGGAAACTGAATCCTCTGGTGATTCAGAGGAACAAGTCAACTTCAATCAGATGAAGAACATACAGAAACTGTCAGGAACTCACCTGCTCCAGTTAGTAGAGATGATGGTCTGGTGCAGGGGGAGTCACTGCCTGAGAGCACCATCCTCCTGGATCCAATTTAGGGGGAGCCTCATCTTGTGCAAAAGCCAACTCCCCTGGAGAGTGACCTGGCTACTGCAAGAATTCTTGAGGTAATCCATGATCTTAATCAAGAAGCTATAAGTACTGAGACTCATACAGTATTTGTGCATGAATAGACAAACCAAGATAATATCTCAGCATAGGATATTGCTATGGAATACATAGTTGCAGTGGATGATGCACCTTTAACTGAAAAACAAATAGCAAATCCACCTGTACAACCTCAACAGGAATTCACTCTGGAAGAGTTGTTTCCTGAACTTCAGCATACAGGGACTGAGGGGGAGCTGCCTAGGACTGAGATGGAACTGCCCTATATTCCTGAAGAAACAATTGATATTGAAAGCTCTTCAGAATATGAGGATGAAGAAGCTACCGATGCTAAGAAGAGGAAACTTATGGTCTTCAAAAGAAGAAGTTCCAGTTACAAAAGAGCCTTGCAATCTGCTAATCCACGACAAGCTCCAACAGTTGATTAAAGTTCACTGCTGGTTGCTCTGCAAGTTAAACTAGATGAGCAAAGACTAACTCTTGAAAAATATGTGGATGAGAGCCATAAAACACATCAGTTTGATCTAGCTCAAGATATAAAATCCATCATATTTGAAGTCAATCAGCATAAGAAGGAGATGACAGATTATTTCACTATGGGAGGCCATGTTGTAGTGTTTCTAGCCAAACAACAAGTAGAGGCCAAAACACAGATTGATGATATTATAGTCAAGCAAGGCTATGTTTTGGAAAATCAAATCAGAATGAATGACAACCTTACAGAGTCTCATAATATGATTGTCACTGAATTCAAGAATACTGTCAAAGCCCTAACTGAGGAAAGGACTAATGGGAAATCAGAATTTGACAAGAAACTTCAAGAAGATTTATCCACATTCCAGACTGATCTTCAAGCCTCAGAGAAGATAATAACTGATCAGCTGCAGAGGCTTAAAAGACTTTATAAAGAAGGCACCAACTATTTGGCTGATCACGTAAGATTTCAAAAAGATGATCTCAGGGATCATGTAGAAAGAGAAGTCATAAAGAGGGAGAGGGTGTTAGTCAATGCCAGCTCTGAGCATGCTAAATTGATCACAAATGTTGTCAGGGCCACTCTTGGATACCCTCCTTTATGTGATGATGATAATACAGCTGAATCTGGAAACCAAGCTGCAGGTAATGAAGGGGCTCAGCAGGAGGTGTCTCAAATTATTTATCCACCTACTGACTTTGAGGGCATTCAACACTTGGTTCAACAAATGTATAGCCCTCCTGCAGATGTACAGAATGTAATAATTGAGAAAGTTAATATGCCAGAAGCTGTTTTGAGGAAAGAGCAAGAGGCTCAACTATCTAAGAAAAGGTTTAGAGAGCGGGCTGAGTTAAAGCCTGATTTTGAAAGATGGAGTCCTACATTTAGAAATATAATACTCACAGCCTGGCAAGCTGTTAAAGATAAAGCACATGAAAGAGGAAAGTGGTATTCCGAACTTGAGTGGAGCAAACATCTGCAGAGACTAGATGTCATTCATCAGTTCAGAAGAGATCAAAAAGCTGGAAAGTTACCTACTACAGCAGTAGATCCATGCAAGTACTTTCTAAAGCCTTATCATTATTTTGAAAGGCAAAAGGTGAAGGCTGATGAACTTAAGAAGAAGGATCTCAAACAAAAGAAGCCAGGTGAAGACACTGAAGCTCTAGTACAAGCAAGAGTTCAGTCTGGCAAAGGCATAGTCATCAAGGAGCCTGATCAGCTTTAGTTAGATTGACTAGATTTTAGAACAATGCAATCTTTAATTTTAAAATCTATGTAATCTGTTGCTGACAAACTTTTGATAGTTTAAACAAAACATTGTTTCATGTTTACTGTGTTAGTATTATATTCTGTGATGATATAATATACATGTTTTGTTTATATGTTACTCTGTCTTGAAATGGTTATGTACATCATATTGTTTATTTTATTATAAGTGATGTATATCATTGACTAAGGGTTATGACTTCTCCAAATAGGGGGAGATTGTTGGGTACATTGGAAAATATGTACCAGATTTGAAGAAGCCTCACCTAACTCAATGATATGCATCAGGTTGTATTTGATGTAGTTTTGAGTTACTTTGTGCAGGTTAAGAAATGGCAAGGAAAATCCTTCTAAGTACATTTGTCGACACTTGGGTAAAGCTGTGTCGACACCAGAAGTCGGTTTGTGTCGACACTCAGGAGTTGTGTCGACACACAGAAAAAACTGTCGACAACGACTGTGTCGACACTTGGGAAAAGCTGTGTCGACACCAGGGGCCAGATTGTGTCGACACCCAGAATTTGTGTCGACACACAAAAAATCTGTCGACAGCGGTTGTGTCGACACCAAGGGCCAGATTGTGTCGACATCCAGAATCTGTGTCGACACACAGAGAAGCAGTCGATACATTCCAGAATTCTGTCAACACCAACATTGTCAAGGCAAGGAGTGATTGTGTCGACACATTCCACAGAAACTGTGTCAAGGAGTGAAAGTGAAGCTGTGTTGACATCATCAAGACTTGTGTCGACATATGGACTATGTGTATCGATACATGTGAAGTATTCACTCGACATTCTCTGCTACTGAGTCAAAGTCTAATGAAGGTTGAAGTATTACAACTAGAGACTTGACAGCTGTCATAACTGACATTGTTGTCATATCAATCAGAGGTGTCAGAAGACCGTTTCGAACTGGAACAGTCGGTAACCAAGGATGAAGACTATATATAGATATGTTCTCTCAACAAAAAAACATATACGAAAAAGAGGAAAAACATTAATCAAGTGATTGTGAGCAATCATCAGTAATTTTCTAAAGAATTGAAGATCTGAAAGAAGAGCAAGAAGAAACAATCAACAGATTGTAGAGAGAGAAAAACAACAAGGAGAGAAGTCCTCATCCAGAGAAGGCAGATCATGAACATTCTGCCTAAAGAATTCAGATTAATTTCTGAAGGAAGCTGATTGAAGATCAACTCCAACATCAAGAAGATTAACCCTACTCTGTTCAGATTCAAGAAGCTTTGAAGAAGCTAAGACAGGTTGATCCCTAAGTAATCAGTTTCATCAAGAACTGATCAAGAAGCCTTCAACCAATTCTCTCTCCATCTGGTTGAAGAAATTGTCACTTCACATTATTAATCTTGTAGGATCTGTTACAGATCTGAGGGTAGGAGATTTATATCTTTGTGTTGTAAGCCTATATTTATAAAGGCTGAGGTAGGGCTTTTGCCTGAGTTGTAGGAGTGGGGTGTTACTCTGAGTTGTAGGCCTGTGAAAGAGGCTGAGGTAGGGCTATTACCTGAGTTTTAGGAGTGGGGTTTCACTCTGAGGTGTAGGCCTGTGATTGAGGCTGAGGTTGGGCTTGTGCCCGAGCTGTAGGAGTGTGGATTCACTCTGAGTTGTAGGAACCATTCTTGGGTTCTGAGCTGAAAGATCTGCGGATCTGAGGAGAAGGAAGGAAGTTAGGCCGAATCTAGTGCACTGCTAGATAGGCGAAGGGGGAAAGTGGATGTACCCATCATTTGGGGAACCACTATAAACCTGGTGTACAATCTGTGGAATGCTGTGTGTATGTGTATATGCTTGCTGAAATAACTGCTGATTAAATTGCTAAATTAGATTGATCTATCTACCTAAGTAATAAAAAGAATTGAACCTATTCACCCCTCCCCCCTCTAGGTGTTTAGGACATCTTGAAACCAATTCTTTCAGATGATATTAGACAGAGTAAAAGAATGATTGGGGTATGTAAGTTTGGATAGACCTGTATTTTGTATAGAAACATCAGCATCATTGCCAACTTGAACTCTTTCACTTTCATTGTAAGGGTTGCTAATCTGCAGGTTGGTTAGATCATTGGTGATGTGGTGTGTTGCCCCGGAGTCAAGAATCCAGGGTTCAGGTGTACTTGATGTCAAACTGAGGTTAGACATAGGTGTTGAGTTCTGATATTGTGGTTGCCTGAGGCTCGGATAAGCGATGAAATTGTTACGATGGTAGAAGTTATGTAACGCCCCACCCGTCACATGGCATATAACGGTGGATCCGGCCGGGGCCCCACGCCATATATCACAGACAAACGAAGGAATTACTTGTGGAAATCAAAATCTATGTGTATCCTTAACTCATTCCATTCTAGCGCAGCATTTTTATGTTAGCATGAACTCAAACCAGAATGTCCACCAATACAAAAATACCACATTTTTATATAACAACACTAGGAATGTATACAACTCACACACCCTGGCCTTATGGCCTTACAGGTTCCTATTTTACACATCAATAGTTTCGTACATCGGCACGCAGGCCGGCCACCCATGAAATCCAAACACAACTCTTTGCATGGCCTTCAAGGGCCTATAGCAGCAAGCTAACCATTCCACTTCTTCATTTCAAGCCGCGACACCTGCAATTAAACATCCAAACCAACACAGAAAACAAAGTACCGATCAGCATTTGGCTGACCCATTATAACGACCCTACCCCCTACCCGGGGTAGTGGTTCCTTCCCTGTATGCAGTGCTATCATCTATCATCAAGTATCATCAAGCATATATCATTTTCTTTATTCTGCTAGCAAACACATTACATCACAAACGCTGGAATCCACCAGACGCTTCGTGCACTCAGGGCACCTTCTTGGCATACCGGAATCCACCAGTCATACACCGCTGATCAGAGGTTTTAACATGTTGGTTGACCGGCCCTAGTACACCAGTCTCGCAAGCTGGCGACATCCCGCCCAAACCACTCAGAGGTACAACCTCACAGCATCCAATAACAACCAGGGCAAATCGACCCACACCATGTGGTGTGGCAAGCCGGGTTTATCCAAGCTCCCCAGGCATTACCACCAATCGACCCCCCCTCCTATTTCGATCGACCCACCCATGTGGTGCAGCAAGCCGGGTTTAACTCGGCTCCCCAGGCATTGCCACCAATCGATCCCTACCTAACTAGATCAACCCACCCTAGTGGTGTAACAGGCCGGGTTTATCTCGGCTCCCCAGGCATTGCCACCAATCGATCCCTACCTAACTAGATCAACCCACCCTAGTGGTGTAACAGGCCGGGTTTATCTCGAGCTCCCCAGGCATGCTACCAATTGATCATATCATAACCAGGAGCTTTGCCAAAGCCTCCTCACATTCATCATCACAGCCATACATTCATCACAATAGGAATCCATTTACATATCATCAAATCCATGGAGTCTTCTCCGGTTTACCCATGAACATCACCAATCCAGACTACCGGTCCAGATGGGCTTCACACAGCATGCCTATGTCGTACTCCATAATTCTGGCTCTAGATGCAGACTCAACAAAGGAATCACTTCCGCGATCCACCTCTTGGTGGAGGATTCCAAGCACATGCATAAAGAAAGGACTTCGATGTCCGAGAAGGAGATCGTTACCCTTGAAGATCGCTTCGGTGCCACGAAGTAGCCGGATGGAAATCACCGCCTCGGCTCTGCCTTCACGAATCTGCTCTCAGATCTTCGCTCCGCACTCCGCAGCTCCTCCAGCAGCTGGTAGTCTCCTCCCTTCCCTCTTGCCTTAGGCCTTTCTTCCTCCCTGTTGGGTACATTGGTCAAATGTACCTGATTTGAAGAAGCCTCACCTAACTAAATGATATGCATCATAGTGTATTTGATGTTTGTTTGAGTTACTTGTGCAGGTTAGGAATACACTGGACTGAAGCTAAAAATTCTAAGTCCATGTGTCGACACCCAGAGGGAAAGTGTCGACACTTGAGAAGACTTGTGTCGACACCCAGACAAGCAGTGTCGACACTTGGAGTCATTGTGTCGACACCTGGGAAGAAGAGTCGACACCAGTCAGAAAGTGTCGACACTTGGAGCTGTGTCGACACTCAGTGAAGAAGAATGCAGAAAAGTTGTGTCGACACTTAGCAGAAGTGTCGACATCTAGAAGAGCTGAGTCAACACCAGAAAGTGTCGACACTTGGAGTTATGTCGACACTCAGCAAAATTCTGCAGAGACTAAGTACAAGTGTCGACACTCAACAGAATGTGTCGACACTCAATCAGCAGAGTCAACACATGAAGAATGTGTCGACACTCAGCACAATGTGTCGACACACACTCAAAGGAGTCAACACTTGAAGGAAGTGTCGACACTCAGCACAATGTGTCGACACATAACCAGAAGAGTCAACACTTGAAGGAAGTGTCGACACCCAGCACAATGTGTCGACACTTAGTTGAAGACTCTATACTTGAAGAAAGTGTCGACACAAGGAGCTGTGTCGACACTTAGCAAAGAACAGAAAAGTTACAAAATATTCTAAGTACAAGTGTCGACACTAAAGGAATGTGTCGACACTCAGCTGAAGAAACAAGATTGAAGACTTGTGTCGACACCAAGAAGCAGTGTCGACACTTGACAGTTTCTACACATGAGGATGTGTCGACACAAATGAGATGTGTCGATACTTAGAAGAATACAGTTAAAGAATGAAGTACAAGTACTTGTGTCGACACTCAATTTCAGTGTCGACACATGCAGAAGAAACTGTGTCGAGACATACAAGGAATTGTGTCGACACCTTGTAGACTTGTGTCGACACTTACACAACATGTGTCGACACTTGGCCTATAAGTGTCGACACTTAAGAACAGAAAGTCTCGACACTATCTGACAGTTAGAGGAATTTCAAGAAGTGACTGGTTGACAAGACAGCTGCCGATCCAGCCGGTCTACATCAACTATCAGTGATATCAGAAGTCTGTTATGAACCGGACCAGCCGGTTACCATGAAGGAAGCCTATAAATAGGCACCCATAGTTTACAGATAATGATCAAGTGATTAAGAGTTTGTTGAAATAATATAGAAGTGGTTGAAAAAGTTTTTATAGAGAGAGTTCAGATCTTTGTAAAAGTGGTATATTGAGTATCAACACAAGAAGATCTTGGTGTGCATCAGCAGATCTAAGAAGTTGGAGAGAGAGAGCTCCAACCAAGTATTCAGTCTTTGGAACTAAGGCTGAGAAGAAGAATTCAGAGTCATCTGGATTTCAAGAAGCAGAGGTCAAGGAACAACTGCAGAAGATTCAGACTAATTCAGTTCTAATCAAGAAGCTTTGAAGGAAGCTAAGTCAGTTTGGATCTAACTGAGTTCTTCCAAGAACTCTTCAAGAATCTCTCAACTCCTCTCCTATTTTCTGAGTTGTAGAGTTAACTATTGTACTTTCTATTTTAACTTGTAGGATCCATTGGATCTGAGAGAATTGTAAGCCTATTTTATAAAGGCTGAGGGTAGGGCTTGGTTGCCTGAGTGTAGGAGTTGAAGAACTCTGAGTGTAGGCCTTAATTGGCTGAGTGTAGGCCTGGGTGGCTGAGTGTAGGCCTTTTGGCTGAGTGTAAGGCTTTGGGCCTGAGGTAGGAACCTAGTTTGGTTCTGAGTTAGTGGAGAAGTTTGGCCGAATCTAGTACACTGCTAGATAGGCGAAGGGGGAAAGTGGATGTACCCAAAGATTGGGGAACCACTATAAATTAGTGTGTCTGCTGTGGTGTGCTGTGCTGTGCTGTGGATTACTTGTTTGATTTCTGTAATTGTTGTTAGCTGTAATAATTGTTGTGCTGCCAACAAAGTTTTAAAAAAGGTTTAGGTCACCTATTCACCCCCCCCCCCCCCTCTAGGTGTTTAGGTACCATATCTTTTAAGTGGTATCAGAGCCAGGTTCCTCAAAAAGGACTAACTGTCTGAGGAGATCCAGTTTGGCAGATTCAGTATAAGTCAGGAAACAGTTTCAAGAAAATCAAGAAACATGGGATCTTCAGAGAATCACAAGGAATTGGGTTCAATGAAACTGCCCATATGCAGAAAAGAGATATTTGGAATCTGGAAAGAAAGGGTAAGGCTGTTCATGGAGGCCTCTGACCCTAGGATCTACATCACAGTCAAGGAAGGGCCTTATGTGCCCATGAAGATTTCAGTCTTGGATGCTACACAGAGAACTCCAAAGGATTTTTCTGAGATGACCAAGGATGAGATTGTCCTAGCTACAATGGACAAAAGGGCACAGAACATCATAGTTAGTGCAATTGATGATGCCACCTTCCAGAACCTTATTCACTGTAAAACAGCAAAAGAAATGTGGGATACCCTCATTGTCTACATGGAAGGTTCTGAAGAAGTAAGACAAGATAGGAAATCCTTGCTTAATCAAGAATATGAGAGCTTTAGGCAAGGAAGAGGAGATAGCATCACTGAATGCTACAAAAAGTTCTACAGAATTGTTAATGAACTCATGTCCTATGGAAGGGAGTTCACAAACTATGAATTGAATGATAAGTTCTTGAGGTCCCTAACCAAAGATTGGGACACTAAGATCTGTGCCATCAGAGAAATGGCAAAGTTGGGAGAAATTCCTCCTCCCACACTGTTTGGCAAGTTGTTATCTTATGAGATGCAATTGTCAGTAAGAAAAGAGGAGGAAAAGTCAACAAGGACTGAACACAGGGAAAGGACTGTTGCCTTTAAGTCAGAAGTACCTAGAAAGAACAGGACTAAGTCATCAACTCCTCCTCCAGAGGTAGTTGAATCAGATTCTGATGAGTCTGTTAGCACTAAATCTACAAGCAGTGAAAGTGATGAAGACTTTGCTGCATTTACCAGACATTTTCAGAAATTCCTGAAGAAGAAACAGTGGAAGTCCAGACCTTCTTTTTCCAAAGGGAAAGAAGTTCAGTATCAGGAGAAGAAGCCTTCAAAGAAGGACAAGCAAAGGACAAAGACTAGCAAGGCAACTGGGTCTAAGATTGTGTGTTACTGCTGCAACAGACAGGGTCATGTAATTGCAGATTGTCCTGAAAGAAGGAAAGAATCCAGTGGCAAAAAGAAGACTCACTTCAAAGGAAAGAAGGAGAAGTCCTTTGTTGCAAAGAATGAGAAGACTCTTTCAGACATTTCTTCTTCAGACACTGAGACAGATGCTGAAGCCTATATAGGGCTATTTGCTGAAGAAGAAGAAGAGTTTATGCAGATCATGGAATCAATCTATGAACAAGAAGAGGTTCAGTGCCAAGGACTAATGGCATTGACTGAAAGTACCAAACTCCTGGAGCAGTCAGGACCTAGTCAGGTACAAAGTCTAACCTTAAGTTCAGATTCCAGTTCTAGTTCAGAGTCAGAATCATCTTCATCAAGTGATGGAAGTGATTCTGAATCTGAGGGAGATATTCATCAGCTCTTAGATGAATACCAAGTACTGTTGCAAGCCTATAAGAAAAGCAAGATCCTAGCCAAAAGTCAGGCAAAGGAGATTGCTGATCTCAAGGCAGCTGCAACAGATTTTGAGAAGGAGTATTGTTGGGTACATTGGTCAAATGTACCTGATTTGAAGAAGCCTCACCTAACTCAATGATATACATCAGAATGTATTTGATGTTTGTTTGAGTTAAATGTGCAGGTTAGACATACACTGGACTGAAGCTGAAAATTTCTAAGTCCATGTGTCGACACCCAGAGGCAAAGTGTCGACACTTGAGAAAGCTTGTGTCGACACCCAGACATGCAGTGTCGACACTTGGAGTCATTGTGTCGACACCTGGGAAGAAGTGTCGACACCAGTCAGAAAGTGTCGACACTTGGAGCTGTGTCGACACTCAGTGTAGAAGGATGCAGAAAAGCTGTGTCGACACTTAGCAGAAGTGTCGACATCTTGAAGAGCTGAGTCAACACCAGACAGTGTCGACACTTGGAGTTGTGTCGACACTCAGCATAATTCTGCAGAGACTAAGTACAAGTGTCGACACTCAACACAATGTGTCGACACTCATTCAGCAGAGTCAACATATGAAGAATGTGTCGACACTCAGCACAATGTGTCGACACACACTCAAAGAAGTCAACACTAAAGGAATGTGTCGACACTCAGCACAATGTGTCGACACATAACCAGAAGACTCAACACTTGAAGAAAGTGTCGACACAAGGAGCTGTGTCGACACTTAGCAAAGAACAGAAAACTTGTAAAATATTCTAAGTATAAGTGTCGACACTAATGGAATGTGTCGACACTCAGCTGAAGAATCAAGAATGAAGACTTGTGTCGACACCAAGAAGCAGTGTCGACACTTGACAGTTTCTACACATGAAGATGTGTCGACACAAAGGAGATGTGTCGACACTTAGAAGAATACAGAAAGAATGAAGTACAAGTGCTTGTGTCGACACTCAATTTCAGTGTCGACACATGCAGAAGAAACTGTGTCGAGACATACAAGGGAATGTGTCGACACCTTGTAGACTTGTGTCGACACTTACACAACATGTGTCGACACTTGGTCTATAAGTGTCGACACTTAAGAACAGAAAGTCTCGACACTAACTGACAGTTAGAGAATTTCAAGAAGTGACTGGTTGACATGACAGCTGCCAATCCAGCCGGTCTACAGCAACTGTCAGCAAAGTCAAAAGACTGTTATAAACCGGATCAGCCGGTTACCATGAAGGAAGCCTATAAATAGGCACCCACAGTCTACAGAAATGTAGAGATAATAATTAAGAAGTTCACAAACATTACATGGTGTGATTGAAGTAGTTGATCAGACTAAATCAAGAAGTGATACACAGAAGATCAACACAAGAAGATCAGGCAGTCCAACTGCAGATCTAAGTAGTTGGAGAGAGAGAGCTCCAACCAAGGATTCAGTCTTTGGAACTAAGGCTGAGAAGAAGAATTCAGAGTCATCTGGATTTCAAGAAGCAGAGATCAAGGATCAACTGCAGAAGATTCAGACTAATTCAGTTCTACTCAAGAAGCTTTGAAGAAAGCTAAGTCAGTTTGGATCAAGCTGAGTTCTTCCAAGAACTCTCCAAGAAACTCTCAACTCCTCTCATTCCTTCTGAGTTGTAGAGTTAGAATTTGTAATTTCTATTATAACTTGTAAGATCCATTGGATCTGAGTGATTGTAAGCCTATTTTATAAAGGCTGAGGGTAGGGCTTGGTGCCTGAGTGTAGGAGTTGAAGAACTCTGAGTGTAGGCCTTTGATTGGCTGAGTGTAGGCCTGGGTGGCTGAGTGTAGGCCTTTTGGCTGAGTGTAAGGCTTTGGGCCTGAGGTAGGAACCTTGTTGGGTTCTGAGCTAGTGGAGAAGTTTGGCCGAATCTAGTACACTGCTAGATAGGCGAAGGGGGAAAGTGGATGTACCCAAAGATTGGGGAACCACTATAAAATTAGTGTGTCTGCTGTGCTGTGCTGTGTTGTGGCTTTTCTGTGTGATTTCTGAAATTGCTGTTAACTGTAATAATCTGTGATAAACTGTTGTGCTGTCAAACAAAAGTTAAAAAGGTTTAGGTCACCTATTCACCCCCCCCCCCCTCTAGGTGTTTAGGTACCATATCTTTCAAGTGGTATCAGAGGGAGGTTCCTCAAAATCAGGACTAACTGTCTGAGGAGATCCAGTTTGGCAGATTCAGTTAAGTCAGGAAACAGGAAACAGTTTCAAGAAAATCAAGAACATGGGTTCTTCAGAGAATCATAAGGAGTTGGGTTCAATGAAACTACCTATATGCAGAAAAGAGATCTTTGGGATCTGGAAAGAGAGGGTTAGGCTGTTTATGGAAGCCTCTGACCCTAGAATATACATCACAGTCAAAGAAGGGCCATATGTGCCTATGAAGATTTCAGTTTTGGATGCAAATCAGAGGACTCCAAAGGATTTCTCTGAAATGACCAAGGATGAGATTGTCCTAGCAACTATGGACAAAAGGGCACAGAACATCATAGTCAGTGCAATTGATGATGCCACCTTCCAGAACCTTATTCACTGTAAAACTGCAAAAGAAATGTGGGATACCCTCATTGTCTACATGGAAGGTTCTGAAGAAGTAAGGCAAGATAGGAAGTCCTTGCTTAATCAAGAATATGAGAGTTTTAGGCAAGGAAGAGGAGATAGCATCACTGAATGCTATAAGAAATTTTATAGAATTGTAAATGAACTCATGTCATATGGAAGAGAGTTCACAAACTATGAGTTGAATGACAAATTCTTAAGGTCCCTAACCAAAGACTGGGACACCAAGATTTGTGCCATCAGAGAAATGGCAAAGTTGGGAGAAATTCCTCCTCCCACACTTTTTGGCAAGTTGTTATCCTATGAGATGCAATTGTCAGTAAGAAAAGAAGAAGAAAAGTCAACAAGGACTGAATACAGAGAAAAGACTGTTGCCTTTAAGTCAGATGTACCTAGAAAGAGCAGGACCAAGTCATCAACTCCTCCTCCTGAGGTAGTTGAATCAGAATCTGAAGAATCTGAAAGTACAAAATCTACAAGCAGTGAAAGTGATGAAGACTTTGCTGCATTCACCAGACATTTTCAGAAGTTCCTTAAGAAGAAACAGTGGAGGTCTAGACCTTCATCTTCCAAAGGGAAAGAGGTTCAGTATCTGGAAAAGAAGCCTTCAAAGAAGGACAAGAAAAGGACCAAGACAAGTAAGGCAACTGGATCCAAGATAATTTGTTACTGCTGCAATAGACAGGGCCATGTTATTGCAGACTGTCCTGAAAGAAGGAAGGAATCCAGTGACAAGAAGAAAACACACTTCAAAGGAAAGAAGGAGAAGTCCTTTGTTGCAAAGAATGAGAAGACTCTTTCAGATATGTCTTCTTCAGACACAGAGACAGATGCTGAAGCCTATATTGGGCTATTTGCTGAAGAAGAAGAAGAGTTCATGCAGATCATGGAATCTATCTATGAGCAAGAAGACTGTCAAAGCCAAGGACTGATGGCTTTGACTGAAAGTACCAAAAACCTGGAGCAGCCAGGACCCAGTCAGGTACAAGGCTTAACTCAAAGTTCTGATTCCAGTTCAAGTTCAGAGTCAGAGTATTCTTCATCAAGTGATGAGAATATGTCTGAGTCTGAGGGAGATATTCATCAACTCCTAGATGAATATCAAGTACTATTGCTAGCCTATAAGAAAAGCAAGACCCTAGCCAAAAATTTGGCCAAGGAAATTGCTGATCTCAAGACAGCTGCAATAGATTATGAGAAGAATTATGATCAAAAACTAAATGAAGTGGCCAGGCTGAAACACATTACTGTGATTCAGATGGGTACCATTACATTTAAGAATGATCAAATTAAGAAACTGGAGATTAATCTTCAGAAGGAGAAAGAGCTAGTAGCTAGGTTTTCAAAACCTAAATCAGTGCTACCCTTGATTGATGATTTTGTTCATCATAAAGGAAAGACTGGACTGGGATTTGTTAATCCAGCATGGACTGTTCAGAATCAGTCCAAGTCCAAGGGCAAAGCCCCAACATTCACTAAGACTGCTGTAGTTAAGACAGCCAAGTCTGTACCTAAGCAAAGGTACAACAAATTTGAATGTTGGTGCTGTGGCAAAGTTGGCCACTTTGCTTTGGACTGTTGGCACAATGTTAGTGCCAAAAGTAGTAACAAGATACCTGGTGGAAAGCCAGTAGGTAGGCTTGTTGAAGTTGCAAGCTAACAGTTACCAAGGACCCAAGTTTAAACCATTGGGTTCTAAGGTTCAGTAATTTGTTTTGCAGGAGAATCCAAGTGGCCATACCCCAACATGGTACTTGGATAGTGGATGTTCCAGACACATGACTGGAACTAGGGGACTACTGAAGGATTTCATTCCAATCAAGAATGGTCCAAAGGTGACCTTTGGTGGTTCAGAAAAAGGAATCATCAAAGGGTTTGGTAACATATCTTCTAACTTAGTTACCATTACTCAAGTGGCTTATGTTAAAGGTTTGAAACACAACCTCATTAGTATAAGTCAATTAAGTGATGTAGGGTATGACATCTCATTTGTTAAAAATGGTTGTCATATCAAGAGGTCTAGTGATCAAAAGATCATTTTGACAGGTTATAGGAAGAGAAATGTCTATTGTTTAGACATTATGGTTGAGAACAATAGTTCTCCAGTTTGTCTTGTAGCTGATGAGACAGTCTCTCAATGTGTCAAATGGCACAAGAGGCTTGCTCATCTTAATTACAAGACTATTGGCAAACTCTTTAGTGAAAGAGTTAGTGAGGAATGGTCCTCAAGTTAAGTGTGTCAAAGATGGCATTTGCTCAGCTTGTCAAAAGGGCAAGCAGACTAAATCCACCTTTAGAAGCATTGACAACAAGGATGCTGTGAGATGTTTATATCTCTTGCATATGGATCTATTTGGTCCAATGCCAGTTCACAGCTTAGGTAGGAAGGTCTACACCTTTGTAGTTGTTGATGACTACTCAAGGTTTTCCTGGGTGTTCTTCTTAAAGCAGAAATCTGAAACACCTAGTGTCTTCCACAGTTTTGTTAAGCAAATTCAGAATGAATTGAACTGTACAGTGGTCAAAATTAGAAGTGACCATGGTACAGAGTTTCAATCTGAAAGCATGACAAAACTATGTGAAGACTATGGGATATTTCAAGAATTCTCTTCACCAAGAACACCTCAGCAAAATGGCATTGCTGAAAGGAAAAATAGAACCTTGATAGAAGCTGGTAGGACTCTATTAAGTGATTCTTCACTACCAGAATATTTCTGGGCTGAAGCAGTAAACACTGCATGCCATGTGATAAATAGAGCTACCATAACTAAAAGGTTAAACAAGACCCCCTATGAAGTAGTGAAAGGCAGGAAACCAAACCTATCCTATTTCAGGATTTTTGGTTGTAAATGCTTCATACTTAACAATGGGAAGACTCACTTAACTAAGTTTGCTGCCAAATCCCAAGAGGGAGTGTTTGTTGGGTACAGCAGTAATAGTAAGTCTTATAGAGTCTACAACTTGACTACACAAGTTGTAGAGGAGTCTGTGCATGTAGTTTTTGATGAGACACTTCTTATTAACAATGAGTTGTCTAGTAGTGTGTGCAGCCCCACAGGTCTTACTAAGAAGATGGACAAGCTAACCATAGAAGATGTACCTGCTGCAAGACAGCAAGTAGAAGAAGATGGCTTATGTCCAGGGGGAGAACTACATGTACCAGGAGCTGAAGAAGTTCAAGGAACTCAGCATGATGAAGAAGTACAACCAGAAGTAAGGATGCCTCCAGCCAACAGGCATCTAAGAGATCATCCAGTGGAGCTGATCATTGGAGATCCAAGACAAGGTGTTCAGACAAGGAGCAGAAATCAGAATGCTGCAATATATTCAAGTTTTCTGTCTCAAATAGAACCAAAGAAATTTGAAGAAGCTATACAAGATCCACAGTGGACTGAAGCTATGCAGGAAGAGCTAAACCAGTTCAAGAGGTGCAAGGTTTGGGACTTAGTTCCTAAGCCTAAAGATCACAATGTGATAGGAACAAAGTGGATCTACAGAAACAAGTTAGATGAACAAGGAGTCATCATTAAGAATAAGGCAAGATTGGTTGCAAAAGGATATAGGCAAGAAGAAGGTATTGATTTTGATCAAACCTTTGCTCCAGTAGCCAGACTGGAAGCCATAAGGATGTTCTTGGCCTATGCAACCTACCAAGGATTCAAAGTATACCAAATGGATGTGAAGTCAGCATTCCTTAATGGTAATTTAAAAGAAGAAGTATATGTGGAGCAACCTTCAGGTTTTGTTGATTCTACTTTTCCACATTATGTCTATAGACTTAGGAAAGCATTGTATGGGTTAAAGCAAGCTCCTAGAGCTTGGTATGAAACCCTATCTAGTTTCCTCATTGAGAACAAGTTCACAAGGGGGAAAATAGATAAGACTCTATTCCTTAGGGAATCTAGAGGCAAAGTAATACTTGTCCAAATATATGTAGATGACATTATATTTGGGTCTACTGAAAGTAGCCTTTGCAAAAAGTTTGCAAAGCTTATGCAGAGTCAATTTGAAATGAGTAGTATGGGAGAACTGAAGTTTTTCTTGGGTCTCCAAGTTAAACAGACTGAAAGTGGTCTTTCCATATGTCAGTCTAAGTTCACCCTAGAACTCATAAGGAAATATGGTATGGATTCCTCCAGTACCATGAAGACTCCTATGGGGTCAAGTATGTCTCTAAGCAAGGATGATGCAGGGAAACCTGTAGATGAAACCTTGTATAGAGGGATAGTTGGCTCCTTACTATACTTGACTGCAAGTAGGCCTGACATTATGTATGCTACATGTGTTTGTGCCAGGTATCAAGCCTGCCCCAAAGAGTCTCACTTGACTGCAGTCAAGAGAATCTTGAGATATCTAAAGGGCACACCTTATCTAGGCCTCTGGTACCCTAGGAATGGAGATTTTGATCTAACAGGCTATTCAGATGCAGACTTTGCAGGATGCAAGGAAGATAGAAAAAGCACAACTGGATCCTGTCAATTCCTAGGTGGAAGACTTATCTCTTGGAGTAGTAAGAAGCAAACCAGTGTGGCCATCTCCACAGCTGAGTCAGAGTATATAGCTGCAGGAAGTTGCTGTGCTCAACTTCTATGGATTCAACATCAGCTAGAAGACTATGGATGTCAGGTAAGTAGAACTCCACTTTATTGTGATTCTACAAGTGCTATTTCCATAGCTAATAACCCTGTATCTCATAGTAGAACTAAACATATTGAGATAAAATATCACTTTCTTAGGGAGCATGTAGAAAGAAATGATATTGCACTTGAATATGTTAAAACAGATAATCAGATAGCTGATATGTTCACTAAGCCCTTAGATGAAGCTAAGTTTAATAAGTTCAAAATTGAACTAGGTATGATAAACTTAGACTAAGTATACAGAACAAAAATTGGCTAAGTAAAAAGGTGTCGACACATAGACAAGTCTATGTCGACACAGAATAGTAAGTGTCGACACTTCAGAAAAATGGTGTCGACACATCTAGGAAGTTAGTGTCGACACTTCAGAATGTTAGTGTCGACACATGTCGAGTAGGTGTCGACACATCCACTAAGGTGTCGACACTTAAGTTTTACTCAGAATTTTTCTAAGTAAAGTCTCGACACATGTCGAGTATAGTGGTGTCGACACTTAACCAAGTGTCGACACATAGAAATCTGTTAACTAAATTTGTGTCGACACATGAGTGTCGAGACATTATAGGTCAGTGTCGACACTTATTGACAGTGTCGACACATCATTAGAAATTCCTCCCGCCTGTTCGTCTTCAAACAGGAAAGGTATAAATAGGGTTCTGTCTTTGATTGTCGACACGCTTTCAAAGTTTCGAGACCTAAACTCTTGTGTCGACATTTCTCTCTTCTCAAGACTAAATCTTCAAACCCTAATGGCTCCCAAGCTGGAAGAGAACGTCAACGAGGGCTATGAGCTCGTGCGAGGCGCATTTGACGACAGCGATCAGGAATTCAAATCGGTGATTACCCTAGTCAGCGATTCAGGACTGGAATTCTTGGTTTCAGAACCAACGAAAATCTGGAAGAAAGAAGTAATTGAATTTCTTACTCAAGCAACTGAGGACGACTCTGGATTCAGAATCAAGTCCAGGGTGCATGGCACCAAAGTCAAACTATCCCCCAAGTCTTTGAGAAAGGTACTTCAGCTACCTAAGATTCAAGAAGAAGAGGAGGTAACTGCTTCTAAGACCAGGGAAGCTCTTACTTGGTGTGGACTGGATTCACAGATGAAGGTGGGATCAGTCTTCAATAGGAAGGGGATGAACAATCAAGGCAAGTTCTTGTCAGAAGTAGTGGGCAAGGTAATTCTGTGCAAACCAGGAGGGCATGACAGGGTGTCTGCCTCCATGTTTGAAGTAATGACCAGAATCATCTTCACTCTGAAGACAGATTGGTCAATGGTGGTTTTTGAGAAAGTGAAGGAAAGCCTGAAGAAGCCCAATCTGGGCAGGATTATAAGTCTCTACCTGGCTGGATCCATTCCAGAGGTAATGAGCACTGCTGCAGGAACAAAGATAAATCATATGAGGAGAATGGACTCCAGAATATTCTCAAGATGGGAAAGGGTGCTGGTGTCAAAGGACTTGGCCACCCCTGAGAAACAAACTTCTAAAACAGACTCTCCTCCCAGGAAGAAAAGGAAGACAGCTGCTGTGCCTCAAGAGTCCTCAAGCAGCTCAGGCAGTGAAGAACAGGTGGTCTTCACTCCTGAAAGTCCAGTAGATGTGACTGCAGCAAAGTCACCTGCTCCTCAGGAGCCAGCTGATATCCAGGGGGAGCCTCCAGCTGTAGAACATCCATCTACACTGGATAGTGAGCAGGCTACTCTCATCATTCAAGAGGTACTTGTTGATCTTAACATTTTGAATTTTTCTATATCACATTCTGATTTGTCTGATGACCATCAGCCAACTCAGCAAGCACAAGAACCAGATGTTGTTCATCCAGACACATCTATTGTGATACCTGATGCAGTGGTAGAAGAACCAAGGACATCTCCTGCACAGTCTCCACCAGAGTATACCATGGAAGATCTGTTTTTGAACTTGGATCAAGAAGATTTTGATATGGAAAAGACTGCTGCTGATGCAGTGAAGGATGTTGTTGCTGAGGGGGAGACTTTGGATAGTCAAGAAGAGCCTATAAGGCTAGATTCTGAGCAGGCACAAGATGTGCATACTGAAAGAACATCCAGCCCTAAGGATAGGGTGGATATAGCAAGTACATCTGACTCTGAAGATGAGGAAGCTGAGCAAGCTAAGAAAAAGAAGTTCTTTGTATTCAAGAGGAGGAGCCAAAGCTATAAGAAGGCTCTACAAACAGTTGCTCAGCATTCACTAGTTCAACAAGCTCCATCCACTGATTATAGTGCTCTACTGCTTGCAATGCAAATCAAGATGGATGAACAAAGAAAAGCCTTAGAAACTTATGTTGATGAAGGGCACAAAGCACTTCAGTCTGATCTGGGCCAGGAAATCAAGTCTATAAGGTTTGAAATGAACCTTAATAAAACTGCAATGACTGATTGTTTTACCAAGGGTGCTAATGCTGTGGTATATCTGGCTAAACATCAAGAAGCAATTAAAGAGAAAGTGGATGATATAGCAGTCAAGCAAGGCTATGTGCTGGAGAATCAGTTGAGAATGAATGATAATCTGACTGCATCTCACAATGCCATAGTCACTGAAATCAAGAATAAGTCAGATGAACCTTCAACTTCATCTGCTGCTGCCAAAGCTGATTTTGATAAGATATTTCAAGCAGAGATTGCTGCTGTTAAAAATGCCATAAAAGATTCCCAGAAGGTCATATCAGAACAGCTTACAAAGCTTAGACCTTTCTTTAAAGAGGGCATAAGATATTTGGATAGCCAAATCCGATTTCAGAAAGATGATGTAAGGGATCATATGGCTCAAGAAGTCATAAAGGGGGAGAGAGTGTTAGTCAAGGCCAGTTCTGAGCATGCAAAATGGATTTCAAATTCTATAAGGGCTACACTTGGATATCCTCCCCTGTGTGATGACAATGAAGTAGGTGAATCTGGTATTCAAGGAACATTTCTTGGAGGTGAGCAACAAGCAGTGGCTGATGTCATCTATCCACCTCCAGACTTTGAAATGATTCATGCTGATGTAAGCACTATGTATAGTCCAACTGCTGGCAAGCCAAATGTTATTCTGGAAAAGGTTGTTCAACCTATCACAGCTGCTATGCAAGAGGCATTGGATAAAGAAGAAGAAACTAGGCTGTCAAAGAAGAAGTTTAGGGAAATTGCTGAGCAAAAGCCAGATTTTGAACAATGGAGCCCTACTTCTAGAAACATAATTCTTACAGCCTGGAAAGCAGCCAAGGATAATGCCCATGAGAGAAACAAGTGGTTCTCAGAGGCTGAATGGAGAAAGCATGAGATTAGACAAGAAGCCATTGTCCAACACAGAAGGAAGGCCAAGTTAGGAAAGCTACCTCCAACAGCTGTGGAGCCTAGCAAGTACTTTCCCAAGCCTTATCATTATTTTGAAAGGCAGAAGATCAAGGCAGATAAGCAAGATCTAAAAGGGAAGAAGACTGCTGAAGTTGAGCCTGCTGCTGCTGCTGCTGTGAAAGCTCAAGTTAAAGCTGGAAAAGGGATTGTCATCAAAGAACCTGATCAGCACTAGATTAGGAATTAACTTGTTGCTTATTGTAATTTTGTTAAGAGAAAAACATTGTAATACTTCATTGAAAATGTATAAGAAACATTATTGGAACAGTATATGATAAATATAGTTTGAATGTTCTGAAATATGTGTGTTTCTTAATTGTTCTGCAATGTTTAATAAGTATACATGTGTGGTTTATTACATGTTCAAGTTTTCCCTGTTGTCATTTATATGTTTTACATCATTTTGTAATTTTTAATTATGAGTGGTGTATATCATTGACTAAGGGTTATGACTTCTCCAAATAGGGGGAGATTGTTGGGTACATTGGTCAAATGTACCTGATTTGAAGAAGCCTCACCTAACTCAATGATATACATCAGAATGTATTTGATGTTTGTTTGAGTTAAATGTGCAGGTTAGACATACACTGGACTGAAGCTGAAAATTTCTAAGTCCATGTGTCGACACCCAGAGGCAAAGTGTCGACACTTGAGAAAGCTTGTGTCGACACCCAGACATGCAGTGTCGACACTTGGAGTCATTGTGTCAACACCTGGGAAGAAGTGTCGACACCAGTCAGAAAGTGTCGACACTTGGAGCTGTGTCGACACTCAGTGTAGAAGGATGCAGAAAAGCTGTGTCGACACTTAGCAGAAGTGTCGACATCTTGAAGAGCTGAGTCAACACCAGACAGTGTCGACACTTGGAGTTGTGTCGACACTCAGCATAATTCTGCAGAGACTAAGTACAAGTGTCGACACTCAACACAATGTGTCGACACTCATTCAGCAGAGTCAACATATGAAGAATGTGTCGACACTCAGCACAATGTGTCGACACACACTCAAAGAAGTCAACACTAAAGGAATGTGTCGACACTCAGCACAATGTGTCGACACATAACCAGAAGACTCAACACTTGAAGAAAGTGTCGACACAAGGAGCTGTGTCGACACTTAGCAAAGAACAGAAAACTTGTAAAATATTCTAAGTATAAGTGTCGACACTAATGGAATGTGTCGACACTCAGCTGAAGAATCAAGAATGAAGACTTGTGTCGACACCAAGAAGCAGTGTCGACACTTGACAGTTTCTACACATGAAGATGTGTCGACACAAAGGAGATGTGTCGACACTTAGAAGAATACAGAAAGAATGAAGTACAAGTGCTTGTGTCGACACTCAATTTCAGTGTCGACACATGCAGAAGAAACTGTGTCGAGACATACAAGGGAATGAGTCGACACCTTGTAGACTTGTGTCGACACTTACACAACATGTGTCGACACTTGGTCTATAAGTGTCGACACTTAAGAACAGAAAGTCTCGACACTAACTGACAGTTAGAGAATTTCAAGAAGTGACTGGTTGACATGACAGCTGCCAATCCAGCCGGTCTACAGCAACTGTCAGCAAAGTCAAAAGACTGTTATAAACCGGATCAGCCGGTTACCATGAAGGAAGCCTATAAATAGGCACCCACAGTCTACAGAAATGTAGAGATAATAATTAAGAAGTTCACAAACATTACATGGTGTGATTGAAGTAGTTGATCAGACTAAATCAAGAAGTGATACACAGAAGATCAACACAAGAAGATCAGGCAGTCCAACTGCAGATCTAAGTAGTTGGAGAGAGAGAGCTCCAACCAAGGATTAAGTCTTTGGAACTAAGGCTGAGAAGAAGAATTCAGAGTCATCTGGATTTCAAGAAGCAGAGATCAAGGATCAACTGCAGAAGATTCAGACTAATTCAGTTCTACTCAAGAAGCTTTGAAGAAAGCTAAGTCAGTTTGGATCAAGCTGAGTTCTTCCAAGAACTCTCCAAGAAACTCTCAACTCCTCTCATTCCTTCTGAGTTGTAGAGTTAGAATTTGTAATTTCTATTATAACTTGTAAGATCCATTGGATCTGAGTGATTGTAAGCCTATTTTATAAAGGCTGAGAGTAGGGCTTGGTGCCTGAGTGTAGGAGTTGAAGAACTCTGAGTGTAGGCCTTTGATTGGCTGAGTGTAGGCCTGGGTGGCTGAGTGTAGGCCTTTTGGCTGAGTGTAAGGCTTTGGGCCTGAGGTAGGAACCTTGTTGGGTTCTGAGCTAGTGGAGAAGTTTGGCCGAATCTAGTACACTGCTAGATAGGCGAAGGGGGAAAGTGGATGTACCCAAAGATTGGGGAACCACTATAAAATTAGTGTGTCTGCTGTGCTGTGCTGTGTTGTGGCTTTTCTGTGTGATTTCTGAAATTGCTGTTAACTGTAATAATCTGTGATAAACTGTTGTGCTGTCAAACAAAAGTTAAAAAGGTTTAGGTCACCTATTCACCCCCCCCCCCTCTAGGTGTTTAGGTACCATATCTTTCAAGTATGATCAAAAACTGAATGAAGTAGCCAGGCTGAAACACATTACTATGATTCAGATGGGTACTATTACATTTAAAAATGATCAAATTAAGTTGCTGGAGATCAATCTCCAGAAGGAAAAAGAGCTAGTTGCTAGGTTTTCAAAACCTAAATCAGTACTACCCTTGATTGATGAATTTGTTCATCATAAAGGAAAGGCTGGATTGAGTTTTGTTAAGCCTGTGAGGACTGTTCAGGATCAGTCCAAGTCCAAGGGCAAAGCCCCAACATTCAACAAGGCTGCTGTGGTCAAGACAGCAAAGGTTGTACCTAAGCAAAGGTACAACAAGTTTGAATGCTGGTGTTGTGGCAAGGTTGGCCACTTTGCCTTGGATTGTTGGCACAATGCCAGTGCCAAGTTGAGTAGCAAGTTACCTATTGGAAAGCCAGCAGGTAGCTATGTCAAATTGCAAACTAACAATCACCAAGGACCCAAGTTTACTTTGGGTTCTAAGGTTCATTAATTTGTTTTGCAGGTGAATCCAAGTGACCATACCCCTACATGGTACTTGGATAGTGGTTGTTCCAGACACATGACTGGAACTAGGGGACTACTGAAGGACTACATCCCAATCAAAAATGGTCCAAAGGTGACCTTTGGTGGTTCTGAAAAAGGAATCATCAAAGGGTTTGGTAACATTTCTTCTAACCTTGTTACCATTACTCAAGTGGCTTATGTTAAAGGTTTGAAACACAACCTCATTAGTATAAGTCAATTAAGTGATGTAGGGTATGACATCTCATTTGTTAAAAATGGTTGTCATATCAAGAGGTCAAGTGATCAAGAGATCATTTTGACTGGATATAGAAAGAGAAATGTCTACTGCTTAGACATTATGGTTGAGAACAATTGTTCTCCAGTCTGTCTTGTAGCTGATGAGACAGTCTCTCAATGTGTCAAATGGCACAAGAGGCTTGCTCATCTTAATTACAAGACTATTGGCAAACTCTTTAGTAAAGAGTTAGTGAGGAATGGTCCTCAAGTTAAGTGTGTCAAAGATGGCATTTGCTCAGCTTGTCAAAAGGGCAAGCAGACTAAATCCACCTTTAGAAGCTTAGACAACAAAGATGATGTGAGGTGTTTATACCTCTTGCATATGGATCTATTTGGTCCAATGCCAGTTCACAGCTTAGGTAGGAAGGTCTACACCTTTGTAGTTGTTGATGACTACTCAAGGTTTTCCTGGGTGTTCTTCTTAAAGCAGAAATCTGAAACACCTAGTGTCTTCTATAGTTTTGTTAAGCAAATTCAGAATGAATTGAACTGTACAGTGGTCAAAATTAGAAGTGACCATGGTACTGAGTTTCAGTCTGAAAGCATGACAAAGCTGTGTGAAGACTATGGGATATTTCAAGAATTCTCTTCACCTAGAACACCTCAGCAAAATGGCATTGCTGAAAGGAAAAATAGGACCTTGATAGAGGCTGGTAGAACCCTATTAAGTGATTCATCACTGCCAGAATATTTCTGGGCTGAAGCAGTAAACACTGCATGCCATGTGATAAATAGGGCTACCATCACTAAAAGGTTAAACAAGACCCCCTATGAAGTAGTGAAAGGCAGGAAACCAAATCTGTCCTATTTTAGGATCTTTGGTTGTAAATGCTTCATACTTAACAATGGGAAGTCTTACTTAACTAAGTTTGCTGCCAAGTCCCAAGAGGGAGTGTTTGTTGGGTACAGCAATAATAGTAAGGCTTATAGAGTCTACAACTTGACTACACAAGTTGTAGAGGAATCTGTGCATGTAGTTTTTGATGAGTCACAACTAATTAACAATGAGTTGTCTAGTAGTGTGTGCAGCCCCACAGGTCTTACTAAGAAGATGGACAAGCTAACCATAGAAGATGTACCTGCTGCAAGACAGCAAGTAGAAGAAGATGGCTTATGTCTAGGGGGAGAACTACATGTACCAGGAGCTGTAGAAGTACAAGGAACTCAGCTTGATGAAGATGCTGAAGAAGTTCAACCAGAAGTAAGGATGCCTCAAGCCAACAGGCATCTAAGGGATCATCCAGTAGAGTTGATCATTGGAGATCCAAGACAAGGTGTTCAGACTAGAAGCAGAAATCAGAATGCTGTAGTATATTCAAGTTTTCTGTCTCAAATAGAACCAAAGAAATTTGAAGAAGCTATACAAGATCCACAGTGGACTGAAGCAATGCAGGAGGAGCTTAATCAGTTCAAAAGGTGCAAGGTTTGGGATCTGGTTCCTAAGCCTAAAGATCACAATGTGATAGGAACAAAGTGGATCTACAGGAACAAGTTAGATGAACAAGGTGTCATCATTAAGAATAAGGCAAGACTGGTTGCAAAAGGATATAGGCAAGAAGAAGGTATTGATTTTGATCAAACCTTTGCTCCAGTAGCCAGACTGGAAGCCATAAGGATGTTCTTGGCCTATGCAACCTACCAAGGATTCAAAGTATACCAAATGGATGTGAAGTCAGCATTCCTTAATGGTAATTTAAAAGAAGAAGTATATGTGGAGCAGCCTTCAGGTTTTGTTGATTCTACTCTTCCACATTATGTCTATAGACTTAGGAAAGCATTGTATGGGTTAAAGCAAGCTCCTAGAGCTTGGTATGAAACCCTATCTAGTTTTCTCATTGAGAACAAGTTCACAAGGGGGAAAATAGATAAGACTCTATTCCTTAGGGAATCTAGAGGCAAAGTAATACTTGTCCAAATATATGTAGATGACATTATATTTGGGTCTACTGAAAGTAGCATTTGCAAAAAGTTTGCAAAGCTTATGCAAAGTCAATATGAGATGAGTAGTATGGGAGAGCTGAAGTTTTTCTTGGGTCTCCAAGTTAAACAGACTGAAAGTGGCTTGTCCATATGTCAGTCAAAGTTCACCCTGGAACTCATAAGGAAATATGGTATGCATTCATCCAGTACCATGAAGACTCCTATGGGGTCAAGTATGTCTCTAAGCAAGGATGATGCAGGGAAACCTGTAGATGAAACCTTGTATAGAGGGATAGTTGGCTCTTTTTTATACTTGACTGCAAGTAGGCCTGACATTATGTATGCTACATGTGTTTGTGCCAGGTATCAAGCCTGCCCCAAAGAGTCTCACTTGACTGCAGTCAAGAGAATCTTGAGATATCTAAAGGGCACACCTTATCTAGGCCTCTGGTACCCTAGGAATGGAGATTTTGATCTAACAGGCTATTCAGATGCAGACTTTGCAGGATGCAAAGAAGATAGAAGGAGCACAACTGGATCCTGTCAATTCCTAGGTGGAAGACTCATTTCATGGAGTAGTAAGAAGCAAACCAGTGTGGCCATCTCCACAGCTGAGTCAGAATATGTAGCTGCAGGAAGTTGCTGTGCTCAACTTCTGTGGATTCAACATCAGCTAGAAGACTATGGATGTCAGGTAAGTAGAACTCCACTTTATTGTGATTCTACAAGTGCTATTTCCATAGCTAATAACCCTGTATCACATAGTAGAACTAAACATATTGAGATTAAATATCACTTTCTTAGGGAACATGTAGAAAGAAATGATATTGCACTTGAATATGTTAGAACTGATAATCAGATAGCTGATATGTTCACTAAGCCCTTAGATGAAGCTAAGTTTAATAGGTTCAAAATTGAACTAGGTATGATAAACTTAGATTAAGTATACAGAACAAAAATTGGCTAAGTAAAAAGGTGTCGACACAGAATAGTAAGTGTCGACACTTCAGGTAAATGGTGTCGACACATCTAGGAAGTTAGTGTCGACACTTCAGAATGTTAGTGTCGACACATGTCGAGTAGGTGTCGACACATCCAATAAAGTGTCGACACTTAAGTTTTACTCAGAATTTTTCTAAGTAAAGTCTCGACTACATGTCGGGTAGTGTGGTGTCGACACTTAACCAAGTGTCGACACATAAAATCTGTTGACTAAATTTGTGTCGACACATGTGTGTCGAGACATTATAAGTCTGTGTCGACACTTATTGACAGTGTCGACACATCTTTAGAAATTCATCCCGCATGTTCGTCTTCAAACAAGAAAGGTATAAATAGGGTTCTGTTTGTGTTTGTCGACACGCTTTCAGAGTTTCGAGACTAAACTCCTGTGTCGACATTTCTCTTCTCTAAAGACTATTTCTCAACACCCTAATGGCTCCCAAGCTGGAAGAGAACGTTAACGAAGGCTCTGAGCTCGTGCGAGGCGCATTCGACGACGGTGATCAGGAAATCAAATCAGTGATAACCCTAGTCAGCGATTCAGGACTGGAATACTTGGTTTCAGAGCCAACCAAGATATGGAAGAAAGAAGTGATTGAATTTCTTACTGGAGCAACTGTGGACGACTCTGGATACAGAATCAAATCCAGAGTGCATGGAACCAAGGTCAAGGTTTCACCCAAGTCCTTGAGAAAGGTACTTCAGCTACCTAAGATTCAAGAAGAAGAGGAAGTGACCACATCTAAGACCAGAGAAGCACTCACTTGGTGTGGTCTTGATTCTAAGATGAGAATAGGTTCTGTCTTCAACAGAAAAGGCATGAACACTCAAGGCAAATTCCTGTCTGAAGTTGTAGGCAAGGTTATTCTAAGCAAACCAGGAGGGCATGACAGGGTGTCAGCCTCTATGTTCAGTATCATGACCAGAATCATCTTCAACCTTAAGACAGACTGGTCTATGATTGTCTTTGAGAAAGTAAAAGAAAGTCTGAAGAAGCCCAATCTGGGCAGGATACTAAGTCTCTACCTGGCTGGATCAATTCCAGAGGTAATGAGCTCTGCTGTAGGAACAAAAATCAATCACATGAGGAGAATGGACTCAAGGATATTCTCTAGATGGAAAGGGTGCTGGTGTCAAAGGAATTGACCACCCCTGAAAAACAAGCTTCTATTTCTTGGAATAAAATGAAGAAGAAGAAGAAAAGAGGAGTATATCCCATGTTTCTCGGCCTTCACAATACCTGGGCAAAGCCCAACCACTGGATCCAGGAAGAGGGAAACAAACGGCTCAGATTTGGCCAGAAAAGCTTGAACACGGCCTGACACGCCCTGTGACACGCCGTGTCACAGGACGTGTCCCTCTAAGCGGCAGTAAACCGACTCAATCAAGCCAATAAACGGTCGTGTGATACGCCCGTGTCACGTGCCGTGTCCACGACAAGCCCTCAGACACGCCCGTGTCTGAGGCCGTGTGCATGAACGAAAATAATCCCAAAACAACCCGAGACTTCACACGGCCTGGCACACGCCCGTGTTCCTGGCCGTGTGCACCTGGACACACCCGTGTCCCGCAAACACGCCCTAGCTCAAGACGTCGATCTGAGTTCGACGACCACTCACACGCCCTGTGACACGCCCGTGTCACAGGCCGTGTCCCCAGTCGACACTCGACACTCGACGATTGTCGAGCAAAATTCGTCGAACGCACGACTCGACGCAACCCAGGCATGACACGCCCTGGGACACGCCCGTGTCCCACGACGTGTCACCCATGCCTGAATCCAAAATGGCTCAAAATGACCAGAACTTCGGGTGTTACAATCCTCCCTCCTTCAAATAATTTCGTCCTCGAAATTTGACTCCAATTCAGCCAATCAACCACAAAACAATTCCTAACGTCCACTTGTGCACATTTAGCCACAAAAGACATCAACACAAGACATCATGATCTCACGTGCACCAACTTTTGACAGATATGTACACCATCTTTTCTTTCTCACAACATAGTTTGCATATATATATAACATGTTTGCATACACAGCACTGGACAATCCATCAAGTTAATCTTCAGTCATAGCATCGAAGTGATTCACATCACACTTCACTTCCGCTCAGCCTCCTGATTTTGAAATTTGCGATTAAGAGACAAATTAAACACCCGAGGCTGAATTTCACCAACTGAGCTTTGCGGCTCTTGCACTTTCATAGCATGAAATCGAGGTTGCGTCCGGGGTGCAGATGATTCGGCCACTGCTTTACCCTTTTCTTCATATGACGCACATGTCTTTTTCTCACTCCCTTGAGGGGCATTCAACAACAAAATTTTGTGATGTGTCCTTGCTGCCCACATTTATAGCAGATACGTGTATCGACACGTCCTGGCCCATAAGTAGCCCCGAAGAAACAGTCGACGGAGCTGATTCCACCGGCCTAAATCTTTTCTTCTCTCGTCGTTCTAAACTCCGATTGATCCGATAGCAGCACTTTAAACTCTGGCTTTTCTGCTGCCAGTCGCTTATTGTCTTGTACTCGTTTCATATCCTTCTCCAAAGCACGGGCTGTTTCGACCAACGCTTGGAAGCCTTGGCTCACTGAACTCTGAAGTGCTAACCTCAATTCATCCCGTAGTCCTTCATAAAACCGATTTGTCTTTCGTGCTTCCTCTGCGAAGGTAGATCCCGCATATCTCCCCAATCTTGTAAACTCATGCAGGTAGGTATCAATATCTCGCTCTCCCTGCACCAAACGGAGAAACTCATTTTCCATCGCAACCCTCTGCGACACTGGCATAAAGAAAGGACTTCGATGTCCGAGAAGGAGATCGTTACCCTTGAAGATCGCTTCGGTTCCATGAAGTAGCCGGATGGAAATCACCGCCTCGGCTCTGCCTTCACGAATCCGCTCTCGGATCTTTGCTCCACACTCCGCAGCTCCTCCAGCAGCTGGTAGTCTCCTCCCTTCCCTCTTGCCTTAGGCCTTTCTTCCTCCCTTTCTTGGAATAAAATGAAGAAGAAGAAGAAGAAAAGAGGAGTATATCCCCTTTTTCTCGGCCTTCACAATACCTGGACAAAGCCCAACCACTGGATCCAGGAAGAGGGAAACAAATGGCTCGGATTTGGCCAGAAAAGCTTGAACACAGCATGACACGCACTGTGACACGCCCGTGTCACAGGGCGTGTCCCTCTAAGCGGCAGTCAACCGACTCAATCCAGCCAATACACGGTCGTGTGATACGCCCGTGTCACGTGCCGTGTCCACGACACGCCCTCAGACACGCCCGTGTCTGAGGCCGTGTGCATGAACGAAAATAATCCAAAACAACCCGAGACTTCACACGGCCTGGCACACGCCCGTGTTCCTGGCCGTGTGCACCTGGACACACCCGTGTCCCGCAAACACGCCCTGGCTCAAGACGTCGATCTGAGTTCGACGACCACTGACACGCCCTATGACACGCCCGTTTCACAGGCCGTGTCCTCAGTCGACACTCGACACTCGACGATCGTCGAGTAAAATTCGTCGAACGCACGACTCGACGCAACCCAGGCATGACACGCCCTGGGACACGCCCGTGTCCCAGGCCGTGTCACCCATGCCTGAATCCAAAATGGCTCAAAATGACCCAGAACTTCGGGGTGTTACAAGTTAATGGCGATGTGTCCTGGTCGGCTGCAAAGTTGACAGTAGATGTTGCTCCTTCCACGCCCTCTGCCGCGGGTATTTGTGAGGTGCCGACCTTGGCCACGTCCCCTTTGCCATGACCCCCTGACTTCCCACTGCTGTTGAAGTTGTTACGGGCAGCAAGAGGTTCAACAGCAATAGTATTGGCAAGAGCAGGCTGGGTAGGTTCAGAATGTTGTTGACTAAACAGCATATCATGCGTCGTCAGAATGCCGATAAATTCATCCAGGGGCATTGGATCAAGTCTTGACGTAATCGAAGCTGCAAGGGGTGCATACTCTGATCCTATCCCAGTCAGAATGCAGATAATAAGTTATTGATCTGTGAGAGGAGAAACGGCGATAGATAGTTGGTGAGCCAATGTTTTAACTTTCTGGATAAAATCAGACATGGATAGTGCCCGTTTTCTTTATGGATCGCAACTGCAGTTCCAGTTGTTGTATGCATGCTTGTGAGTTTGGTGTGTATATGTTTGCTAACGCCTTCCACATCGACGCCGCATCCTCATGACACAAAACCTGGGACAATACTCCCTCTGTCAAAGAGGAGATGATCCAACTAAGGATTAGTTGGTCTTGCCTGAAGTGGGCTGTGTAATCGGGGTTGATGCTGTCGTCGGCAAGGCACTTTGAAGGAGGGAATTTGCTGCCATCTATGTGACTCATGAGATCATGAGCACGAAAAATCAGGAGAAATTGAGTCCTCCACAGGTGATAGTTTCCTTGATCTAGCTTGACATTGAGCAAATGGTGTATGTTAGAGATAACACTGGCTGGAATGGACTGCTTGTCCAGACTTTGACCAGTCGATACTGAGGATGCCGCCGAAGACGTTTAGTTCATTGCAAGCGATAGAGGTTACGAAAAACAGAATCAGGAAACGCCACAGAACAGATTTGACGGCTCAAGAAGGACGTCGTATAACCTCCCACTGATACCACGTTAAGGTTTACAAATGAAAACGGGAAGAAGACTTGAGGAGAGAAGAGAGAGTGAGGTGGTAGAAACCAGCGCCATTATCATTCAGATCTGAATACAGGAAAACATGACTGCTTGCCCTAGGAGACGGTGAGCTGGGATTTTATAGCAAGAGCAAATAGATTATAGCCGTCCAACAAGATCAACGGCTATACTAAGCTACAATAAAACAGAATACATGCATTAACCAAAGGTTGAATAACTGCAATTATTTGACTAATTCTTGATACTATCGTTAATATTAGCAACAGTTGATAAATATTGGCCTAAAACTGAAAACTGTTGTTAAATCATATAAAACTGTTGTCATAGGGGCAGTATTTATCCTCGTGTTACCTATTCTCAAAGGCAATATTTTCGTACATTTAGGCAATATTATATAAAAACTGTTGCCTATAGCCTAATTATTGGCAATAGTTTACGGGGGACCTATAGGTAGCATTTTTGAAATGTTGCATATAGCCTTATTATAGGCAACAGGTTCTGGTAATCTATCGCAACATTTTTGAAATTTTGTTTTATAAAATCTGTTGCACGACAATTTAACAAATGCAAAGATTAACAATTTCACGAAAAATAATGAAGAATAAATCCATCCACGTAAATCCCAATTATTCCCAATAATATTATATAATATATAATAATATATAATATTGTATAATGTAATATAAAATATTAATTATAAAATATTTTATAATTAATAAAATATATATATATAATAAATATTATAATATATATATCAATTTATATACATAATATTTATATATATAAAATTTATATTAATAACGTAATTAATTAGTATTTAATAAATTATATTAACATTTAATTTTTGATAAATAATTAATGTTTAATAATTTTATTGCGGGTCACTCGAGACGCTCGTGAATCGGTCAAAAATGAATTGTCCAAGTTTGTGAGCGAATCGAGTGCGCATACGTGCGTCTTGACGTCCGTTTGAAACACTGAGCGTACTCGAAATTGTGTGAGAATGTGCCAGTTGGAATTGTAGTGTCGAGCCGGACAAGATCGGGAAAAAAATCTATGGCTCGTCCTAACATATTTAGGAGTACCTCATCAATATTCATATAGTTACTTTTATAACGAAACAAAATTAATGTCAAGTAAATTATTTATTTATTTTTTGATTTCGTAAATTCTCCGGGTTATTTAATTATTACTATCACTGTTTAATTCTGCACAACTGTTTCACACAGGACTGCAAATACAGTTTTTCAAACAGTTTCGTAAATTTTTTCACCACTGCAAAACAGCTGATTCCTACGACATTGTTTTCCACCACTACTTCATGCACCGCCACAACTTAGCCAAACAGACCCTTATGCCGTCCTCATATATAAATTTGGAGCTTTGTAATTTCAATAAATCATTTAAAAAAAACCAACTTGTGGTCCTTAATGTCCTTATTGCTTTGGTGTATCCACATAAATCATTCAAATTTCATGGTTCACATTTGGCGGCCGCGGGGCCGGGTCCGTTGTGAACTACATAAACCCGCATCTCGGGGCGTGCCTTTTAGTAGCCAAGATCTAAACTGATCTGCATGTCAAACAATACTGAATGTGCTTAGGGGCGTTGGCACGTCAAAATGAGCATCTCCGAGCAAATTTTATTCAAAAATGCGAATTTATTGTGTTCTATTCTACCTCCTACTAATCTTCGTTATCATGGTCATTCAACAAAGTTTTTCTTCTTATTTTTCTTCTTATTATTTATAAAGTGGTAGACAAATGGCCAAACTCTATAGATAGAGATTATTATGTCTCTTTCATGAACATTAATTGTTTCCAGTAGTTCTCTTCATGACAGCTGCACAATAGTAGTCCTGTTGTTTTAGTTGTCTTTTCTCTCTCTCTCTTTCTCCTAGCTAAAATTCTAAGTCCGGCTCGGATGCTGTTTGGCACCAATGAAATTCCACCATTCAGCGGGCCCACACAAATATGTTATGCGCACAACGCGCAAAACGGGACCAACTATATGATGAAAATTCTGGATTTTCTCCTCTTTCACAGATTGTATATGTGAATGTTGCCAGGTTATTGGAGTTTAGCTAATAATGGCTCCTAGTATCATTTTAACCTCTTTTGTTTGGGTGACTGGATTGAGATATGAGAATTGGATTGGATGATTAAGCGTTTTAAGTTGGCCTTCCCTATGTATGTGTGAGGCCGAAAGAGAGGACAAGAGATTTGTCTTTTTCGTTCCCATGCACCACTAAAAATAGCATCTGGTGTTTTTTTTTGCTCTTTCTTGTTCTTCTCGCTTCTTTGCAGGGATTCGTCGTCGGTGAAAGGGAGATTTTCGTCACATAGGAACTTCAAGGAGCAAAGGGTGAGGAATTGGAGGTATACGTCGACGACCTCATGATCAAAAGCCGGGAGGTGGACTCCCACCTCCGGGACCTGGAGGAGACCTTCGCCACCCTGCGCAGATACAAGATGCGGTTGAATCCCCTTAAGTGTGTCTTTGGGGCCAGCCGAGGAAAGTTCTTGGGGCATCTCCTCACCCCCGCGGGGGTCGAGCCGAATCCGGACAAGGTCAAGGCTATCTTAGAGCTGGGGTCCCCGCGGAACGCAAAGGAGGTCCAACGGTTGACGGGGAAGCTAGCAGGGCTGAGTCGCTTCCTTTCTCGGGCAGGGGAGAAGTGCTCCCCCTTATTCAAAACGCTGAGGGGTGGCCAGAGGTTTGAATGGACCAAGGAATGCGAGGAGGCGTTCCAGGCCCTCAAGGCGCAGTTGACACAGGCTCCGCTGCTCCAAGGACCGAAGGAGGGGGAGGATTTGTTCTTATATCTCGGAGTCGGGGCAAAGGCTCTGAGCTACGTCTTGGTTCGTGAAGAAGGGAAGCGACAGCTCCATATCTACTACGTCAGCCGGGTCCTGAGGAAGGCCGAGCTCCGGTATCCGATCTTGGAGAAGCTTGCATTCGCCATAATCATCTCGGCCCGGCGGCTACGACCTTACTTCCAGGCACACTCAATCCGGGTGGTGACCGACCATCCCCTCCGCAAACATCTTCGAGGGGGTGGAGCATTCAGGCCGGCTGGCCAAGTGGTCGGTGGAGCTGAGCGAGTTCGATGTCTCCTTCGTTCCGCAGCTCTCGATCAAAGCTCAGGCGATGGACGACTTTCTGGCCGACTACGTGCTGGAAGTAGCGGAGGAAGAACTCACCCGCCCGATTCCTTGGAAGGTGAGGGTGGATGGAGCCTCAGGGAAGCATTCCCTTGGAGTGGGGGTGGTCCTAGAAAGCCCCCAAGGAACTCAGATTGAGCAGACAGTGGTGGTGCACTTCCCATTACCAACAACCAGGCCGAGTACGAGGCAGTGATAGCGGGGCTGCGCCTGGCCAGGGAGCTGGGGGGGCGGGATGTGGAGGTCCTAAACGACTCCATGGTGGTGACTTCCCAGATCAATGGGGAGTTCGAAGCAAGGGAACCCACTCTGAAGCTGTACTTGGCCAAAGTGAAGGGGGTCATAGGGACCTTCTAGACCTTCTCCATCCGACACGTGCCAAGGGAGGAGAACGAACAAGCCGACCAGTTAGCAAAGCACGGTCCCCGGGCAGGGGGCACCATCACCGACCTGTTCCGCCCCTCCATCGAAGAAGGGGAGCTCATGGAGGTCGACCAACAAGCTTCGTGGATGGATTCAGTAGTGGTTTTCCTCTCCACGGGAGAATATCCGGAGGGGTAGACAGGAAGAAGCTGAGGCACAAGTCAGCTTACTACCTCCTTAAGGACGGGCAGCTATACCGGAAGACCCTCTCCGGGATGCTGGCTCGCTGTGTAGCCGAGGGTGAGGCGCAGAGGATCTTGGAGGAAGTCCACTACGGAGAGGCGAGAGTCATTCCGGGAGTCAGACCCTGGAGGGAAGGATAGTCAGGCAAGGGTATTTCTGGCCCACCCTGGGCCGAGACAGCGCGGAGTTCGCAAGGAGATGTCATAAGTGTCAGCTGTTTGCCCCCCACAAGCTACAGCCGGCCCAACAACTCAAGAGTATCACGACCCCCTGGCCCTTTGCAATCTGGGGAATGGATTTGGTTGGGCCATTCCCCAGGCCAGCGGTCAGAGAAGGTTCCTCCAAGTGATCAGGAACTTTGTTTGGGGGGAGATCATCTGTCGCCATGGGCTGCCCCAGGCCATCGTCACCGACAACGGACCCCAGTTCGCAGTGCCGAGTTCACCAGCTTCTGCGAGCAGCTTGGAATCGACCTCAAGTTCGCCTCGGTCCACCACCCCAGGAGCAACGGGCAGGTGGAGGCCGCGAACAAGATCATCGTCAATCTACTCAGAAAAAGTTGGAGAATTTGAGGGGGAGCGGGTTAGAGCAGCTCCCCGCAGTCTTTGGGGCCCTAAGAACCACCCCTAACATGGCTATGGGGGAGACCCCCTTCAAGCTCTCCCATGGGTGCGAGGCGGTGCTCCCCATAGAATTTGAAGTCCAAACGCCAGAGTCGGGGCGGCCAGGGAGGGCCGAGAGGAATGGCGAGCCGAGAACGGGGGGAGCTGAGACTCTCCTTGACATGGTGGAAGAATTGAGGGACCTTTCGGCCATCCGATAGGAGGAGATAAAAAGGAGGATGGCCAAATACTTTCACAAGCATGTCAGGGTCAAGCAGTTCGCGGAAGGAGACCTGGTGATGAAGAAGGTGGACGCGGCAGGGAGGTCAGCGTCCGTAGGGAAGCTCAACCCCAGCTGGGAGGGGCCGTTTATTGTGAAGGAAGCTTTGAAGTCAGGGGGCTATCGGCTCCAAAATGTAGAGGGCGAGACCCTGAGTCTCACCTGGAGTGGAGACGACCTGAAAAGATTTTCCTAAGCACTGTAAGCAACACGTTGGTTATAATGAATTCCTTCCCCCCCCCCCCCAGTATTGTCGTAGCCAGCTAGCATGGAGAATTGGAATGTGTTTGGACCCCGAGAAGATCCCGCTGTCAGGCTCCCCACCTAGCTGGCAAGGACGGAAGTCACTCGGTGTCATCCCTAACCTCGAGAGATCC